>SEYY01006185.1:0-5000 GCA_009176605.1 Armadillidium nasatum | reverse complement strand
GATGTGGTAATGTACATGTATCTACGTTGATGCTAACCCCAGAGGGAGGGTGATGGCTCCTTATGCTGAAACGGGTCCTGAGAGAAAGTGTGTGTGTGTGTGTGTGTGTGTGTGTGTGTGTGTGTGTGTGCTCTTTTACTTTTTTATTCCGGGGCACCTTGGAGCTCCGTCTCAGAGTATGGGGATCCTATCCTGGGCGTCCTACAGCCCTCTGGTGTATATATATATATATATATATATATATATATATATATATATATATATATATATATATATATATATATATATATATATATATATATATATATATATATATATATATATATATATATATATATTTTTTTTTTTTTTTTTTTTTTTTTTTTTTTTTTTTTTACAGAACGCCACCACTCACGGGCAGAGCCCTTTTCAAGGAGGGGGCACACACACATAGAGAAAAAGCTCGCTTAAACACACACACACACCTAACGCACAGCCCTCAGGTGGGCGCAGACGGAAGCCTTGAAGAGAGGAAGAATTAAATACAGCAGGAAAAATAAGATGAAGGTAGAGAGTTCCACAGAATAGAGGTGGCTGGAAAGAAAGAGGTACCACAACGGGCTAGCCTGGGATTTCCTACGTCCACACAAAATTGGTGCGAAAGCAGGGCACCCCTTGTGCAACGAGGACGACGCAATGGTGGAGGAATGCGAGAGGCCAATTCCCTCGAGCACCTGCCATTGTAGTACCTGTAGAAAAGAGATAGCGCGCCAACGTCACGTCGCAGAGAGACAGAGGGTCAAGAGAGTTTGAAAGTAGGGGACAGTTTATTAATCTTTTAGCTTTTGACTCAACCCTATCCAGAAGAGAGGAGGAGCCGGAGCCCCCCCAAATGTGAGAACAGTACTCCATACAAGGACGAATAAGACCCTTATATATTTGGAGTAACTGTTCAGAAGAAAAAATTCTCGCAATCTGAACAGAACTCCCAGCTTCTTAGAGGCCGCTTTAGCAACCATTGTGATATGTGGTTTCCAAGACAGTTTGTTGTTTATGTTTAGACCAAGAATGTTAATGTTATTTACAGGTGAGACGGGAGAGCCATCGAAGAGGATAGGAAAGTTAGGAGGTGTTTTTGAGAGGGAGATGTGAAGAAGTTGAGTTTTTAAAGAGTTGAATTTCACAAGGTTGCTATGACCCCACCGGGAAATCCCATCCAGATCGGCAAGAATAGAATCGGAAAGTTGAAGACGAGAAGCAACTCTATAGAAGCAAAAGAGGGAGCAGATTTGAAATGAGTAGAAGAATGTAGAGTTGAATCATCAGCATAAGAGTGAACAGAGTTAGAAGTGCAGTTGAGAAGATCGTTAATGAAAAGTAAGAATAAGGTTGGAGATAAAACAGGAACCCTGAGGAACACCACAGTTGACAGAAAAGGAGGAAGAGGTCGCTCCATCTACAAGTGCCGAAATGGAACGATCTGAGAGAAAACTAGACAATAGTAAGCAAAGAGAAGGAGGAAACCCAAAGGAAGGGAGCTTGGAGAGCAGCGACGCATGCCATACCCGGTCAAAAGCCTTGGATATGTCAAGCGCCACCACACAAGACTCCCCGAAGTCCCTAAGGGCAGAAGACCATAGATCATTAAGATAGGAAGAGTATGTCACCAGTTGACCTCGAGCGACGAAAGCCATACTGGTGATCAGAAAGAAGAGAATGAGACTCCAAATGATCCAGGAAATGAGAGTTGAGGAGAGTTTCAAAAATTTTAGATAGAACACAAGTGAGAGCTATAGGTCGATAGTTAGAAGGGTCAGAGCGACTACCTTTTTTCGGGATCGGCTGAACAAACGCACGCTTCCAGCATTGAGGAAAAGTATTAGTATTAAGGCATAGAGAGTAGAGCTGAACGATGACAGGGCTAACTCGGAAGCACACTCCCTCAGAACACGAGGGGGAATGCCATCCGGGCCACTGGCCTTCCTGACGTTCATAGATTTCAGGATCCCATGCACCCGATCATGAGTAATTACAGGTAGAGACATGGGACACCTGAGAGGAGAAGGAGTAGGAGGAGGGATGCCAGAATCGAGCAGGGTGGAATTAGATGAAAAAAGGAGGCCGAAGAGATTAGCCTTTTCAGAAGGAGTATTAGCAACAGAACCATCAGAGCGAATAAGAGGAGGAAAGGCAGATTTACAGAAGTTGTTAGAGATATTTTTGACAAGAGGCCAGAAATTTTTATCAGTAGGAGAGCCATGGAGGTCAGCGCACTTCCTTTTTAATGAAAGTACGCTTAGTCCGTCGAAGAACATCCCTGCAACGATTCCGGGCTGAATGAAAATTAGCAAGAGTGATAGGAGAAGGAGAGTTTTTCCATTCACGATAAGCATTGTCTCTCTCCCGAAGGGCAAGAGAACAATTGCCATCGAACCAAGGATTTTGAGGAGAAAAAGATTTAGTTGAAGATGGAATGAATCTGCCCATCCCGTCAAGGATTACGGCCCCTACCTTTTCAGCAGAGACAGAAGCGTCCCCCGAGACAAAGCAAGATTCACTCCAATGATAGTTAGCAAAGAAGCGGCGCATTGCCCCCAATTAGCCCGATTAAAGTGCCAGAAAGTACGTTTAGGGCATGGTGGAGCTGTTGGAGAGAAAGCATTATAACTAAGAGTTATAAGATTATGGTCAGAGTGTATATATATATATATATATATATATATATATATATATATATATATATATATATATATATATATATATATATATATATATATATATATATATATATATATATATATATATATATTTTTTTTTATGTCTCCTCCGGTGGGCAAAGGCCCAAGGCCTACCAATATCCACCGGAGTTGGGAAAAATCGGATTCGGGGTCGCTAATGGCCGACGTGACCCGATACACACGGCGTTTAAAAGTGTGCAAGTCAAAGGAAGTTGGGAAAACAGATAAAGGGAGTGTGTTCCAGACTTTACCAGTAGAGTACATGTAAGATTGAGCATAGCGGTTAAGTCTGGGGTCGGAGAGTTGGACAGAGAAAGGATGAGACTGTGTAGAAAGACGTGTCGCACGAGCCCTTCTCAGTGGAGGAGGTATGCGACGTGAGAGTTCAGAAGAGCAATGTCCGTTGTAATAGCGATAGTATAGAGAGAGTGACGCAACAATTCGACGGGAAGAAAGAGATTGGAGAGAGTTAGTAAGAGCAGGAGAGTTGATAAGACGAAAAGCCCTAGACTCCACCTTTTCAAGATGAGCTGTATGTGTGGAACCACCCCAGATATGCGAGGCGTACTCCATACAGGGGCGAACAACACCCTATACAGAGCAAGCAACTGGGGTGGCGTAAAAAAACTACGAAGGCGCCTCAGAACACCCAACCTCTTAGAAGCTTGTTTAGAAAGAGAGATAATGTGATCTTTCCAAGAAAGATCACGAGAAAAAGAAACACCGAGAATATTGAGGAACAGATGAAGGTTTGAGTTGAGTGTTTTCGAAGAAGATGTCATAGTTGTGTGGAAGATTGTGTCGAGTAGAAAGATGGAGGAATTGAGTTTTTGAGGCATTGAAAACGACCATGTTTTCTCTGCCCCAATTTGAAATCAGGGATAGATCAGAGGTCAGTTGCTCCAAGGCAATCCTTCTTGCGTCTAATAACTGCTGTTGGGAGGGACGTCTTTCAAATTGAAAGGAATAATGAAGGGTGGAGTCATCAGCATAGGAGTGTATAGGAGACGAAGTAATAGAGAGAAGATCATTGATGAAAATTAGAAAAAGAGTTGGAGAAAGGACAGATCCTTGAGGAACACCACTATTTATAGATTTATAGGAGGAACGGTGGCCGTCTACAACAGCTGCTATAGAACGACCAGAAAGGAAATTAGATAGGAGGTCACAGAGAGAAGGATAGATTCCGAAAGAGGGAAGTTTGGAAATCAAAGCTTTGTGCCAGACTCTATCGAAAGCTTTCGATATGTCTAGCGCCACAGCGAAAGATTCACCGAAACCCCGAAGAGCGGAGGACCAAGAGTCAGAAAGTAGGGAAAGAAGATCACCAGTAGAACGTTCCTTTACGAAATCCATACTGGCGATCAGAGATAAGATTGGAAGAATTGAGATGTTTCCAAATCTTCCTGTTAAGGATAGATTCGAAAACTTTAGAAAGAACGGAGGTTAAAGAAATTGGACGATAGTTAGAGGGTTGAGAAGGGTCCCCCTTTTCGGTACAGGTTGAATGAGCGCACGTTTCCAACCAGAAGGGAAGATCGAAGTAGAAAGGCAAAGACGAAATAGTTTACCAAGGCAGGGTGCAAGCTCAGAAGCACAAGTTTTGAGAACCGCAGGAGGAATACCATCAGGACCATACGCCTTCTTAGTGTTAAGCTCAGAGAGAGCAGAAATGACATCTTTAGAAGAAATTACAATGTTAGGCATAAATGAGTTGGAGGGGGTTGTAGGAGGAGGAATAGCTCCGGAATCGTCCAAGGTAGAGTTAGAGGCAAAAGTTTGAGCGAAGAGTTCAGCTTTAGTCGAAGGTAAAATGGCAGTTGTGCCATCAGAAGATACTAGAGGAGGGAAAGAGGAAGAAGCAAAGTTAGAGTTGACATTTTTTGCGAAATGCCAGAAAGGGCGAGATGAAGAAGAACCAGAAAGATTATTGCATTTGCGGCGGAGAAAAGAGTTTTTGGTATCTCGAAGAATAGATTTTGCACGATTCCGGGATGAAATATAAGTAGCATGAGTTTCAGGAGTTTGAAGACGACGGTAATCTCTGAAGGCAGTATCCCTGCGGCGGATAGCGCGAGAACAAGCAGAGTTAAACCAAGGTTTGTTAGGTTTACTAGAAGGGAAAGAATATGGAATGTACGCTTCCATGCCAGAGAGAATCACCTCGGTTATACGCTCGGCACACTCCGAGGGACCCCTCCCACGAAAGCATAATCATTCCATGGGAAATCAGAGAAGTACAACCGCAAGTCTGACCAGTTAGCAGCACCGAAGTGCCACAAA
>SEYY01006184.1:15000-33906 GCA_009176605.1 Armadillidium nasatum | reverse complement strand
TGAAGTTATTTACGAGTTATTTGATTTCAGGATAATACCGCATATCATAAACCATTAAAAATTTTATTTAATATTCATTATGTATTGAACCACCAATTGAAAAAAAAAAAATTTTTTTTTTTTTGCTTACCTGTCCGTAACCGTTAAGGGCCAGTTCATCATCAAGTAGCGATAGCTGCACAGTATAAGGATTAGTCATTTCATGTTTTCGATAGTTAACCATTAACATGAGGAAGAGAACAGCTTCAGGACCATGTTGACTGCGAGGACTTGACTGGGTTAAAAGCTGAAGAAAATCAAGATAAAAATAATTCAAATCAGTGCACATGTAGTTTTAAAAATAAAATATATGAAAATTCCGTAAAAAAAAAAAAAAAAAAAAAAATTTTTTTAATATATATATATATATTATAAATATATATATATATATATATATATATATATATATATATATATATATATATATATATATATATATATATATATATATATATATATATATATATATATATATATATATTTTATCATTTATTCTCTTCCACCTCTACCAGTGTTTTCCAACTTCTTTGAATTTCTTCTGCCACTACCTCCTTCCATCTCTTTCTCGGTCTTCCAGGTGGTCTCCACTCCAACATCTCTCCCTCCTCTATTCTCTTCTTGTGTCCAAACTATCTCAACTGGTTTCTTTCCAGAAACTTCAAAACTGAATCTACTCCCAGTTCTTCCCTCACAAGCTCGCTCTTAGTCCTTTCTTTTAGCGATAGTCCCTTGATGACTATGAGTACTTTCATCCTGCTCTTATGTACTGTATTCATTATCCAACATTCCGAACCATACAACAATATTAGTCTCAGTAGTTTTGTATGTTAACACTTTCACACCTGATGGTATCTCTCTCTCCTTTATTAGCGGATATAGCATTTCCATTCTTTAAGAATCTTCTTATTCTCTCCTCCAACTCATCTCCCAGTTTTCCTTTTTCGTCGAACACCACGCCCAAGTATTTAAACTTTTTCGCCTATATAAATCTGGTCTCAGGGTTGGTGATTTTTTTAATTTTTTTAAAAAAATCAAAAAAATTCAAAAATTTTTTTGATTTTTTTTTTTTTTAATAAAACTGTTTTTTTTTATTTGTTTTATTTTGTCATATTTTTTGATACATAATGATATAACAGATATATTAGTTCCTTCTTACTGTGTTAAAAAACTTTAAAGTAGTTTATATATTAGAAATATAACTTCCTTAATATTTGGTTCAAGATTTCATATAGGGTAATACAAGAATCTGATCTTCATTAATATAATTTATCCAATATAGAACTGTTAGAGTTTAGAATTCCTAATATATATTCAATCAAATCTTCAACAAAATTTTTTTGAGCTTTAATCTAATGCAATTTGAGGTTATAGACAAAAGAGAAAACAGAAAAGACAATTCCTTTTAATTTTCAACCATTTAAATTTTTATACAACATTATAAGAAAACAATATTCCTCTATATAAATTATGAAAGAAGAAAATTTAAGCACTTTTGATACATAATCATTAATCCATAAATTAAATACATAACTTGCATATATATATATATATATATATATATATATATATATATATATATATATATATATATATATATATATATATATATATATATATTATATATATATATATATATATATATATATATATTTTATATTTATTTTTTTTTTTTTTTTTTTTTATAATTATTAATTTAATGATTAATTATAAAAGTGCTTAAATTTTTTCTTTTTATAATTTATATAGAGGAATATTGTTTTCTTATAATGTTCTGTAAAAATTTAAAATGGTTGAAAAGGAATTGTCTTTTCTTTTCTCTTTTGTCTATAACCTCAAATTGCATTAGATTAAAGCTCAATAAAATTTTGTTGAAGATTTGATTGAATATATATTAGGAATTCTAAACTCTAACAGTTCTATATTGGATAAATTATATTAATGAAGATCAGATTCTTGTATTACCCTATATGAAATCTTGAACCAAATATTAAGGAAGTTATATTTCTAATATATGAACTACTTTAAAGTTTAGCAACACAGTAAGAAGGAACTAATATATGTTATATCATTATGCATCAAAAAATATGACAAAATAAAACAAGTAAAAAAAAAAGTTTTATTATTTTTTAAAAAAATCAAAAAAATCAAAATCAAAAAAATCATGATTTTTTCATAAAAAAATCAATTGATTTAATCAACTGATTAAATCAATTTGATTTAATCAATGCCAACCCTGTCTGGTCTCCTCTATCTTCTCAACTATCTCTCCTCTCTCCCTTGCTATTACCATTACTTCTGTTTTCTGTTTATCTTTATGCCCATTGAATTCAGCACATCATTCCACCTATTCACAGCTTCTTGCAGATCATCCTGCAGATCAATCCGTATATATACTAACGTGTGTTCTCTGTTCTCCATTATGCACATATTTTTAAGACAGATGTACAGGTATAATAATGTTATTTTGATATTTATATATATTATTTTATATGTAATTTATTCTCTTAAGAGCCTTGAAAATGGGTAGAAATGTAAGTCACCCAAACGAAACTAGTCTGCTTAATAAAACTTGGAAAATGCTTAAATTTATTTTCGTTATATTTACTATTATATATAGAGCAATTTTTATTCCTACTCGAATAATAATAATTGAAATATTGAAAAATGATCTTCTTTTATGGGGCTTCATAGGAGGAGATAAACAACCTTTTCTTTATAAAGATTAATTTATTAGTATTATTTTCAATTCTATTTATAGATTGCATAATTAAGTTTACTACTATTTACATTACAATTTTAGTTAGTGAAGCTCAGAAATTATATCAATTTTAACTTTCCTACTTTTAAAATATTAAAATAAATATAAACAAAATTTCAGTCTAATATACTTCTTTTCTTCTCAATTTTTTCTTACTTGTCCTTTCAACTTCAATAGATGCTTCTTTCAATTCCAGTTCCACCATTCTTTGCAAACTAATTCCTCTTGTAAATTCAATCTTTTTTGTAAACTAAGTCTTTTTGCAAATTATCTCATCTTTAGATATTAGACAAACTTAAACCTTTTTCTTCTTCTCAGTCTCCTCTTCTCTATTCTTTTTTTCTCTCAGTTCCTTCCTTTATTTTTATTTCTATTTTTTTTAATCTTCTCCGAATAAACTCTCTCTAGATGCTCTTTTGCTTCTCATGAATCTGCCACCACTAAATCCTACTTTCCAAAATCAAGTTTACATCTATGTCAGCCTTCACTGATTCTTCCACTTCCTTTTCACCCTCCAAATCGGCCAATACAAGCTCAGACTCCTCCCAACCACCTCTAGATTGACCGGCTACGAGCCCTCCAACGCCGATTGAATCTTTCTTTTCTTCTTCTACACCCACTGCCACAGAATCCATTTTGATTCTTGAAAGTCTACTGCTATTGAATCCTCTTTTACTTGAAGTTTTCTTCTGTCCTTTTCTCTTTTCCTTATATGATAGGCATTTTTATCTTCTCATGAAGTTCCTGCATTTCTTACTCTTCTTGTTCTTTAACCTTCTATAGATTTTTTCTTGCTGTTAGTTACCTGATAGTCCCATTTTCAAGCAACTACGCTCTGCTACCAATGAAATTTTGAAAATAATTTTAATTAGTGAATGTCAGAAATTATATCAATATTAACTCTTCTACTTTTAAAACATTAATTTACATATAAAAAAAATTTTTTAATAATAATTTAAAATATGACAAATTTCAGTCAAGGAGCAGTTATCTTTCTACAGAAATTATCAGTATTCTTTCATGCAAGATTTGGTATCAGTCGTTTTTTATGATACCGATGCTTACAAAACTTTTACATACTGATACATAATACCACAAATTTTCCTGATACCGATACTTCACTCCATCCCTAGTATTGTAATTCCTGTACAAGCATTAGGCACATTCTGTAAGAATCAATACTGGAAAAAACCACTGCAGATACTAAACCTATACTGCTAAAAATTATAATATAAATTTACTGATATCAGTAAAAGTTTTGATAATGCTCCATCCCAAAAAATACTGCACTCATGCCACAAGCTATAAATTAATGACAAAATCTCCTATGAATGTCAATTTTTTTTCTACTCTTGAGGAAGATTTGGACTTCAAACCCATGCTCTTAACACCTAAGTGAAACACATTATGCAATTAGAAAAACTGGGAATATATATATATATATATATATATATATATATATATATATATTATATATATATATATATATATATATATATATATATATATATATATATATATATATATATATATATATATATATATATATATATATATATATATATATATATATTACTGGTAAAAGAAATTTTCAGAATATTCTTGACATTTCCTAAGTATTACTTTCATGCATGTCTAGAGGTGGTCCACTCTGCCCCTCTTTTTCCCTAACCGCATTCGTTATACCTCAAGCATCAACTGTAAATTATGTATCTTTAAAGATGCTGGAGGGTGGGAGTATCCTAGCATTACCCTCACCCATCTTTCCCTCTTCATCACCTAAGAGTTATTGTCATACAATGGTGTGAATGGTTCCACTAAGAAATGCTGACATATTCTTATGCACAAGTATCTTTTCTTCATTAACTTGTATGACATTAGAGATCATTATTGCAATTTTCCTTTTGTTAATCACCTCTCCTTCTACACTTCACTACTGCTCTAAACTACAACTTTGATGCTCGAGCTCTTTGAAAAGAAATACTATTTTGTCCTGTTCTCTTTCTCCTCAATTTTCATCCAAAGGTGTATGCTGTAAATGCATGTGTGAAACAAAGTTGTCAATTCTTGTGAAACTAACTTAAAATTTTCTAAATTTTCTACCTTTCAGCTTTGCTTATTTTGCTAGACTACATCTAAATTCGTTTGTTCAACCAACTTTTAACATACTATTTAGTATATTAAAAATAATCTTGATACTAAAAGAAATACAGTATACTAATGCTAACTTCAGAAGCTGATGATGCTCTGAATCTTGAGAATTGTTTTAAATTACTTTCTTGATAAATCTATTTCACCAGGAAAATTTTATTTTCTCATCTTTCTTAAAACAATATTACCTATTTGGTGAAGTAACCCATAAAAAAATATTTACTATTACTACATATTTTTTTTTTTTTTTTAAATTAGTTGAGATTGTAAACACTACCTTTTATACATAATGGTTACTAAAAACAAACATACCTGAATTACAGCATCAAAGTTGCAATTTATAGTTAAATATTCTAAAACAGTGTTCTGACTAATGTTATCAGTTCCAGTGGCGAGAACAAGAAGAAATTTTAGAGTTAGAGATCTTATGCTTTCTGAATACTCTCCTACAATATTAAACATAAAACAAAAATAGTAAACTAAGAAAAAAGTAATGAGATAATTTATATTACAGCATTTATTTATGTAAAAATATTTGATTAATATAAAACCTGTTAAAAAATTTGAACAATGTTCCAAAAGAGTTTGCATCTTTTCTTCAGCAATGTCAAACCCAATAAGAATATTTATAAAATCAAAGCCATAATCTCCTTGCATCTTTCTATACAATCCTCTCACTAAACTGCATAGAGTGAGCAAAGCATTGATGACTCGAATTTGATGTTCATGTCCCAAACAATCCACACATTTTACAAAAAGAGCATTGATATTATCCTTTATGTTTAAAAGTTGATCAGGAGCACAACGACCAAGTTCTGCTTCAAGTGCTGACATTTTAGGCTGAAAAAGTATATATATATATATATATATATATATATATATATATATATATATATATATATATATATATATATATATTATATATATATATATATATATATATATATATATATATATATATATATATTACAGTAAAAACCTGATTTTCCTCCAGAAAACTAGTAATTAACTATCTCCTTTAACCCAATTCTAGATAACCTAATAACCCAACCTAAAGGGTAAGAAAAACTAGCTTTAACTAAAATTTTACCTAAGTAAACCTGTTGAATCACTATTGTAATCAAAAATAATTTTTCAAAAATTTTTTGCATTTTTTTTCAAACTTTTATTATACAAAATCTGTAATTTTCTGAAAAAATGTTATATAATCACTAATTTAAGTGAATGTTGGCTATTCTACTCCTTCCTTATAATTAAATTAATCTCAAATACTTAACATCACTATATTATCTATAGTTCACTTTTCCTCAACTCTAACATCATAATCTTTATTTTTTTATGATTTAAAAGTACTTGAAAGAACTTATTTCTTCCAAGTACATTAGACTCAAGTACAAGTACTTTTCCATTTCTGAAACCTCAAATACTAAGAGAATTTATACTTTAGTACAAATACTTGTATTGGTACCCAAACCTTATATATATATATATATATATATATATATATTATATATATATATATATATATATATATATATATATATATATATATAATATATATATATATATATATATAATATATATATATATATATATATATTATTATATATTATTATTATTATTATTATTATTAATTATTAATTATTATTAACATTATAAAAAGTTCTTACCTTTAGTAGAAATAAATCTTCCCAAAATCGAGAGTTAACCACAGTTGGGTCAGTTCCATGAAAAAGATCTTCATACATTTGCACAACTTTTTCTTTCAAATGTCTTCTTACACTTGGTGGTTTTAATTTACTACTCATTTTTCACTGATTATTTTTTTACTTCCCAAAAATATAAAATTATAATTATTATGCTAATAGGTAAAATCACAAAAATTATTTTAATACTATGAAAATTATGAAAACAATTGCAATTAATTTTAAAAAAAGAATCATACAAAGTTTGGTTAGAATGATTAGGAATTTTGACAATTCTTCCAGTTTTTACTCGAGTTGGAATCAAAAATAAATTTTCCTGACACTTTTCTTTTATGCAGGTAATATTCATTAAGCTGATTTAATTTAAAGGAAAAATCTGTTGGTCTTTTAATAGAGAAAATTTTAAGCATCCAGTATGCAATATATGTAAAAATAAAGGAAAATATTGAAACAGCTAATTTTTTTTTTTAATTTTTCAATTTGATAAAAAAAGTTCCTGTGTAAACTGTAGAAGCAAATTTGACCTCACCATTGGGTACATAGAAATACTCAAAAGGTTGTGTGCTTTATAAGCTGAAGCATCCACAATTTCACTTCTCTAAAATCTGTATGAGAAAGAATTCAGATCAAATGAATGTCCCAATATTTGTAGATAACTTGAGAAGAAATGTCTCAATACAATATTGTATTTTATGTTTCCCTTGATTTCCAATATCTAAAATGAAGACAGGGAATCTGTGAAGATTATTACTTTTTGTGAGATGAGGTACATGAAGATAAAGTGAATACTTTGTAGATGAAAAATCTGCAAATAAGATGGAGTATCCTTTTTCCAATTTCAAGTTTGAGTTATATTCAAATGTGGAACACATATTGCAGTAAAACTAGAGGGAAAATGAGTAATTAACCGAGATTTATCTGTGGAAATATGTATAAGCTTTATACAGTTTTCATGATCTCATCAAATATCTGTATAACAATGCATGAGAGATCACCTTTTCTCCAAGTTTTGTGCAGTCCCATTATTGCAAGTAAAGATACATGTGCTCAAAGGTGATATAGAGAAACACTTAAGACAAGCCATATAGCTGGCTTTAAATTTAATATTTCCTGACTAATCCATGATGCCCTTAAAAAGAATAATTATTGTTTATAAAATCACGAATGTTTTTAAAATAAAGAATTGCATAGTGCATATAATTAACTGTATGGAGGAACAACTGAAAATTTTATAAAGTTTCTTTAAATGTAATTCTTTTCTGATATCCAATTATGGAAGCTCTGACCTTACAAATAATGCAGATATTGGTGATGATGGTAATGTCCCTGCAGCTATCATAAGTGCCCTATTTTAATGTGATTTCTAACATTTTTAAGACATTGCAGAAGATACCTACAATATGCTTCCATAACTGATCCCTGTGGTACATTTTGTGTATGTGATATATATATATATATATATATATATATATATATATATATATATATATATATATATATATATATATATATATATATATATATATATATTATATATATATTCCCTCTAATTAAAGAAAGTCTTGTAACAATAGTATTTGCAGATGTTTATATTTTTCTTTCCAGATTTGAATATAATCCCAAAATGAGAAGCTGAATCTAGAGATTAAATAAAGAGGACCAAAGCATATATATTTCTTTTCTTGATGACATTGATGAATAACATAGTCAAGAGATCTATTGTATCGTAATAAAAAATGGAATCTATATTGAGTATATGATAGCTGATTATAATGCTCTAACCACCAAATGAGTATTATTAACAAGTTTTTCCTCAACTTTATCCATATCTATAAGCCTCTGGCTGTGTTGCATCTTTATTAAGTTTCAATATATGCAATATGACATTCCTTTAAAGGTTATTCACAAATATCCTGTGACCAACTTTAATTATATATCGATAAAAGTTTTTCCACTGAATCCTGGAGGTGGGTCAAGAACTCAACAGACATAAAATCTCATCTTGTTGCTAAGTTATTCCTGAGGGCTCCCCGAACTGTTATTAATTCTACCATGTGAAATGGCTTTCCCAAGCCACTATGAAAAACTTTTAATATTTTTCTAACAGACAGTTTTATCATTCCAGTGTTTGTAGGTATGGATTGACAAAGTTTGTTGAAAAGAACAATACATATGCTTCATCTATATTGTCAAAAAGCAGCCATTCATTGTTAATGGAAAGTTTTGTTGAGAATATGTACCTAACATTTTCCTGATAAGATTTCATGTTTGGGTCTCAAATGAAGAAAAACTTAATTTTTCCAAGCTTCTCTTTTTGTGGTAGAAATTTTCCTTTTCCATAAGGCAGATGAACTTAAGTAGGACTGGTTCCTCATGCTACATTTCCCTCTTTTAAAATTTTTTAAAGTTTTTCTGACCACCAGAAATGCCTAGACCTCTTACAAAATCTTCAACTAAAAGTGAAAAATTTTCTTACAGAATCTGTTATATAATTTGCAACATTTATTATCATAAGAAATTGGGAGTTCTATTATGCAAAAGTTGTAAAAAATCATTCATAAACTTTACATCACTTACAAAATTTATAAAAGAAAAGAATTTTGAAGACACAGTAACTGTTTGTGTATTATATTGTTTCACACTCTCATGAGTGTCTTTGCATTTTGAATATAAGAATAGGCTAAAGTAGAAAACATCTGAAAGGTGTATTGCAATAACATTAATTTGAAAAATGTTATAATTATGGAACAATTTAATTGGACTGTTTATATAAAAAAAAAATATATATATATATATATATATATATATATATATATATATATATATATATATATATATATATATATATATATATATATATATATATATATATATATATATATATATATATATATACTCTAAAACAGAGGGAAACTAACTAAAACTTTCAAAAATTTCAACTTTCAGGAGTTGTGAAAAAATCAGGATTACATGATATAACTATTTATAATTCTTTGGAGAAATATGAACCTTTTTGAATATTTTTATATAAAAAAAGTATATGGAAATATGAAAATAATATCAAAATTTTTTTTTTGAAAATTGAAGGTGGTGAAAAAATTAATTTCGGGAAAACTAACCACTGCACAATATTTAAAAATGGCTATTCAATAGTGCTTTTTATTAATATAAATGGATAAGAATAATATTATAGATTATCTAGAACATAATTTGAAGAAAAAAAAAAGAATGCTTGAACTGAAATATTCAACAAAAATCAAAGAAATGTGATAAATAGGAGCAAAATTTATGCAAATCATTTTAAGCACTTTATTTCCTTTGTCATTAAACCTATTGACTGAAATTCATGAAATTTTCATAAGTTGTATGAGATACACATTTTTCATGTTAACAATTTTTTGTAAACGCTGTGCAGAAAATTGTTTAAAAATTTTCCTGTTACAGATATACATTTTGTGTAACTTGCCCAACTGTACAACCATAATATTTTTTATTTTTTTATCCAAACATTCAGCTGCTGCGCAAGGGAAAAATTTCAAACTGTTTCTTCCCATGAATAGCAGCGAAATGGTTGAGTATACAAAAAATGTTTCTAAAAAAAAAAAAAAGTGATTTAACCTAACTTATACAGTTAGGTGAGATACACAAACTTTGTATTCTCAATCATTTTCGTACTATGCACAGGAAAAATTTCAAATTTTTTCCCATGGTTGGTTGGGTATAAAAAAAAAAAAACTTGCAGAGGTAGTACAGTTGGGCAAGATTCGCATTTTGAAGAGGTTGTAATATATGAAGAGCTTATAGAAATGGTTTATTATGCACTACAGGAATGTGTGTAAGAACAACTACACAAGTTACAGAGAATTAATAATATATGGGATTATATACATAACAATCAAGTCGTGGTGAGAACTAGACTTTAGACTAGTTAGATGCGACAAGTGTTAGCTATGACTATAGTTCCCACAATTGCTGGCAACTCTTCCAATACACATTTGGATATATAATCATGAGAACAGAGTAAACATATAATGTAATTTCTAACACCTCCTCTTGTCGTAAGATGTGTCCTCTTGTTATCCTTTTCTTAATATGGCTTGGAGTCCAGTCCTTTATTGCACCAGCAATGCTTATCTTCTGGTAAGGGTTTTGTAAGAAACAAGTGCAACTAGTCATGCTTTTCTACAATCAAGAGTTCCATTAGTTAGTATGGCATTTTTCCATTCGAATACAAATCTGGAACACTCTTCCTTTTCATTTGAATCCTCCTCCTCTTTAATTTCATGTGAAGCATCCTCCTCTTCGCTTTAATGTGAAAGTGGTTGATACATATTTCTTGGGCATAACAAGCTGTCCTTTTCTGATAATATTTGGCCTCCCTCTTCCTCTTACAGGTTTAGAGCAGGCCTTTTCTTCACTCTCTATTACTGGTAAGTTAAGAGGGTTTTCAGTTGGTTTATTCTGAATAATGTCTAATAATCCTTGTGCTTCTTTATTTTCTTTAATAGGTTTGTATCCTATCTTGGAAGGAAATTTTACATGGCACACAATACATACTTGACTGTCATTTGAAGACCATACTCTGTAAGAGCTCCTATCTTTGATCTCTGCTCCAATTTACCTTTTCCAGGCATCTTATCTAGAAAATAGATGTTTGTACCAAATGTGTGCAGATGAGTCACTGTTGCAAGCTTGGCTGTCCATATAGTAATGGGTGTGCCACCATTTAATAAGATGTGTCCTCTTGTTATCCTTTTTTTTTAATGGCTTGGAGGTTCCAGCCCTTTATTGCACCAATGATGATCTTCTGGTAAGGGTTTTGTAAGAAACAAGTGCAACTAGTCTCTTTATTTTGTAAAGATTTTAAATCTTTCATTATTCAAATGACCCCTTCTACAATGCCACATTTCTAAGTTACATGTGTGTCCAAACTGTATACTTTTTCCTTTATGTAGCATAGGTTATCTCTTCTTTTTGCTGTTAGTACAGGTTTCCCATATTTTTCATAAATTTTTTCTTTCCCTTTAGTAAAAACTACTTTAGATTTATTTTCTGTTATTTTTGACATCCATAACATTAGTATGCAAGGTAGGTAAGTACAGAGCATCCCTTAAGGTTACATTTTTTATCATTTTACCTTTCGCACTTTCAATGTTGATAACATCAATTCTTACAATTTCTGTTTCAGATTTATCACCTGACTTAACCTTTTTATTAGTAATTGGATTAAAAGCACTAACATACTTATCTTTTATTGCACACATGTGCAAAGTTGATCCATTGTTAAGACACCATCTTCGCTGATGACTGTCACTATAATTTTCATTTATTGAAAATGAAACATAACTTCCTCTTCATTGCGTGATGAATCCAAACGAGTCCTCCATCTACATGTCAATGCTTTATGCCCGATTTTATTGCATTTAAAACATTGTCCCATAAATTTAGGTTTCACTGATTTGAAGTTTTAGTTCAATAGCACAATGAAAATTGGTATATTCAACTGGTAAGCTGTACAATAAAAGTATTACCTGAAGATCCTTATGTACTTTTATATCCAACTCACGTAGTTTGCTAATGACATAGAAGAAATTATCTAGATGATCTTTCACATCCTCTTTGGCATGTTGTTTACTCAGCATCAACTGTTTAAGCAGTAATGCTTTATGAGCTGGATTTGATTTGTCGAATGATAAACACTTTTTAACATTCCACATGTCATTTGACATTTCACAATCTTTAATTTGCTTTAATTCTGATAAATGAATAATAAGTAGTAATTCAGACTTAAATTTTCAATCCATAACCTCCCATTTCAAAGATTCTGACGTGTCTGATGGCCTTCACTTCACTTCTTATTTTGAGAGCTTCAGCTTCAATACTCCAACTGTCGTAGTTTTCTCTTCTTAAGAGGTTCAATACATATATTCCTGTTGCAGCAGTCATTTCAATCTTTAAGAAGCGAACTACGCTCTGCTACCATTTGAAGGTCATAATATATGACGAGCCTTATAGAAATGATTTATTATGCATTACAGAAATATGTGTAAGAACAACTACAAAAGTTACACAGTAATAATAATATATGGGATTATATGCATAACAACCAAGTAATGGTGAGATCTAGAATTTAGACGAGTTAGATGTGACAAGTGTTACCTATGACTATAGTTCCCACAATTGCCTCCAACTCTTGCGATATACATTTGAATATATATATAATCATGAGAACAGAGTATACATATAATGATGTCATTTCTAACATTTTTTATTTATTAAAATTTTTTATACATCTAACCATTTGGTACTGTGCAAGGAAAATTTTTTAAAAATTTTCCCATATACAGTATCAAAATTATAATTATACAGGGTTCATCTCTTACCTGGCATTTAATTATTATTAAAAATATAAATTGGAAATATAATTTATATTATTGAAGAAAAACAATAAAAATGTCAGAAAATCAAATTCAATAAATTTATAAGTAGTTGAAGTATTAAAAATCCTGTCATAAAATGATGTAATTAGGCTGACTACACTGAACATGACTACGTGTTTTAGAGATATAGGCAGAGAACAATATCAAAAATTATCAATATTTGAAAACGTTATGTTAAATACTTAAGTACATTTTAGCACTTAATTTATTTAGGTTAGGCCTATTTGCTGGCTGTTAGCGCATATTTTTACCTTTAAGTAAGGAACTAGTTTGTTAGATTTAATAATTTTTACATCTTCATTAGTATTGATATATTTTCTGATTATCTTCCTCCACCCAACTTCTTACCCCATATTGTCAAAGTTGCTGATGAAAATCAAGCTTTATGATGTTTGAAATCTATTTTTACTACCTTAAGTACATTTTAATTTAGTGAATTTGATTCTCTGACCCATTTTTATTGTTTTTCTTCAATATACATTACATTTCCAGTTTATAATTTTAATAACTAAATGAAAGAGATGAAATATAAATGTTCACTGATTTAACAATTTATATACCTATATTAATATCGATATATTTTTTGATTATCTTCCTCCACCCAATTTCTTACTACATATTGTCAAAGTTACAGACGAAAGCCAAGCTTTATGAAAGTTGAAATCTATTACTATCTTTTAAGTACATTTTAATTTATCAAATTTGATTTTACACCCTATTTAAAGTTTTTCTTCAATATATATTACTTTTCGAATTTATATTTTGAATAAAAACTAAATACCAGGTAAAATACAAACCCTACATATTTATAGTTAAACATAATAAACTAGTTCAACCTAACCAAACCTTGACTTAAAGAGTAAATGTACCCATCAGCCAGCAAATAGACCTAACCTAAATAAAAAAATAATCAAAATGGTGCTAAAATATACTTTTTAAGTATTTACAAATATCTAGCAACAATATTAAGAAATATTGATAATTTTTTCTATATCATTCTCTACATATATTGCTATAAGGCAAAGACATGTTCGGTTTAGTCAGCCTAATTATATCATTTTATAACAGGATTTTTAATACCTTAACATTCTTTAAATTTATTAAATTTGATTTTCCACCACATTTAGTTTTCTGCAATATACATTTCCAGTTTATATTTTGGACAACAACTATATGCCAAGTAAGAAATAAACCCTGCATAATAGCCCTGAATTTTATTGACTGAAAATTCTGGGTAGGATAGTTAGTAATCTGGGTCAGGAGTCAGGACTTCCTACCCCATCCCTGAAAACTTTACCTGGAGCAGCATTTCTTTATCTGAAATATATAATCCACTTATCTTTTGAAAAGTGAAAAGTCTAGAGTATAAGTATTGATTATTACATACCGAAACTCAGATTCTTCTATATTATATACAAAAGCTAGGTTCAATGTATAATTGGATACTGTTCACCTTGGCAAAATGGGCTATCATTTCCATACTTAAATCATGCCTAAGAATATAATGGGCGCTTTTCTGCATCTTCAACATGAATGGGTCACTAGTTGAAGGTCTGAAAAATGCACTTGTCGGATGATGGAGAAAATCTCTAATATATCAGAGTATATAAATACTAGTACTTTACCTCAGCCCATCCTATTATTAGTAACATTTTCTCCTCAATGGAGCATAACCACGGTAAATATCCTTATACTATGGCATAACCATGTAAGTCATCAGGCTCCAGAGTATCCATGAGCAAAGGATATTGCGATTAAAAACACTTTTAAATTTTAAGATCTTGATAAAGTAATGAAAGAAATTCGATAATTTCAAAAAATGAGACCAGAATTAGAGACTCCTACCACAAAAAATTCCCCTTCAGTATTGACTCAAACAACCTGAGTAAAGAGTTCGAAATTCGGACTTTCCAACAATGACCGTCAAGTCTACTAGTTTAATACCAAAATTTTAGAACGGGAGAGTTAATTTTAGTGTCAGTAGTTCAAATAATTTCCGTTAAAGTTATTTCTACTTGCACTTATCTCTCTTGTTATTTCAGTTAATCATGCTATTGTTTTGTTCATTTTGTGTACCTCACTCTATATTTATTAGTTTTCCACCTGTTAATTGGCTATTCTTAGGTGGCAAAAAAGCATGAAATACTTTAGTCTTGTTCCTGAGTATTTTTCGAATTAATACTTTGATATCATTGATTTTTTTTCTCGATATATTGGTTGTGTTCCATGGTTAAGATTCTTTAAGGGATTTAAAGATCGCTAAAGCGAAATGTCCATGAGTTTTGCTGCAGTAATTTTCTGCTCGCGGCAGAGAAAATTAGGTATAGAAATATGTATCTTCAATTTTCTTTGCTACAGTCTTGAATGAATAAATACCTTTAGTAGGTATTCATATTCAGATAGATTTTTTGCAAATTATTACGGAAAATTATTTTAGCATATTTTGATCATTAATTTGTTTTAAATAAAGCAAATTAATTATTTTAAATTATTCGGGATTACATTGGTTCCAATGTTTTTAATCATGGCTGCGCCAAAGTCTTTTTTAAAATCGTCGTTTGACTCGTACATTATCCTGTATGCTAACATATAACTTTTATGATATTAATTAAATAATGAGTATGCTTAAAAATTTAGTTGTAGCTAGCAGGACTCTCCGCTCTTAACTGTATTAATTTACACTGAGGAATAGAACCAATTTCTCGTTCCCGCTTTTTTACGCTGTGAAGGACGCCTCACTCTTATAAAAACTCTGGGTTTTGAGCTTTTATTATAAGACCTGAAAGAGAAGGGTCGCAATTAGTTATAATTAAAAATTTTGAGTAGACTTACTATGAGTTTTTTCAAAAGTTAGTAGCTCTTGAAGTTCCTTCATATACGAATCTCATATAATTAAGAACGTTACGGAGTTATATATTTTAGTAGAAGGCAATAAAATTGATAGTTAGAAAGATTAGAAAAAAATAAAAATATATAACTCATACCTTAAACCTTGATTTTGAGACTTGTAATGAACAAGCGAAAACTCTTACATTTTTTAATGACGTCTAGACTTGATGAAGTTTTAAAAAAAAAGTGAATTGAAAACAAATGTCGATACAAAAAACAAAAACCAACTCTACCAATGAGAACTTAAAACTAATTTAACTATTTTTTACCCGCTTTTTTACGCTGTGAAGGACGCCTCACTCTTACATAGGCTTACTATTGTGTGAACGCCGTTTACTTGTTGTTTTGTTGCTACTCGTAGTTAATCTTTATTTATTCAACAACAACAACCAGTGATTATTTGTCATTGTTTCTATTACACAAGTATCGCTATATTGCATCTCAAGCAATATTTGTATTATCTGCACAGTGTCCTTCAGAGTAATCATTGCCATCAGAAGATACTTCTGGCCATACTGTACACTGCAGAATACCCTCAGCCATCTGTGAATTCCTCCTAATTCTTTGGCACAGCCAGACTGACACATTACTAGATAGGGTTCCTGTCTTTTTTCTTGTTGAACAATTCAGAATCATATATTTTTTGTAAAAAATAAAGAACCAATCCCAGCTTTCATTATTCTACCTACACTTATCATCTAAGCACCCGCCAACCATATGGTGTCAACTATAAAGTAAATGAATGATTAAATTAGAATTAAAAATATATTTAACTTTGTTTAAATAGATCAGCTGAAGCAATTGGGTTCGAGGATAGCTCAGCGTTAGAGCATCGAGTCTTTGTCGTTCTCAGTCGCAACATGCGGTGGTTCGACCCCAGATGAGGAAAGATTTATTTATCTTCCCATAATGTTCTATATTTACTTCATACATATTTACTGCTGCGTTTATAAGCATATTGCAATTGAATAAATCTTAAAGAACGAGGGAAGAACAGGGTGAATACCTGGTGATAGTGCCTTGACGGTAGCTCGTATGCTTGAAACTGTTCTT
This sequence comes from Armadillidium nasatum, assembly GCA_009176605.1. Lineage (NCBI taxonomy): Eukaryota > Metazoa > Arthropoda > Malacostraca > Isopoda > Armadillidiidae > Armadillidium > Armadillidium nasatum. Next base: position 16,870 of record SEYY01006184.1, on the reverse strand, counting down.
GAATTGAACTTTCTTGGGTTCGAGGATAGCTCAGCGGTAGAGCATAGAGTCTTTGTCGTTCTCAGTCACAATTAAATTAACATGCTGTGGTTCGACCCCAGATGAAGAAAGATTTCTTTATCTTCCGATAATGTTCTATTTACTTATATATATATATATATATATATATATATATATATATATATATATATATATATATATATATATATATATATATATATATATATATATATATATATATATATATATATATTATTATATATATATATATATATAGCAAATCTTTTGATTTTCGTGGAACTCTTCGCTGTACCAATTAACAGCTGATCTTATAAACAAGCAAAAATATATTTTAAAATCTAATTTAATCACTCATAATTAATTTCAGCAATCGCTTAATCTAATTAATATCATAAAGGCCTATGTAGAAATATAAGATAAAGTAAGATGTAGGGAATTATCCTTACGCCGAAAGGCCTAATATGCAGTACTGTGACTGCTCTATTAAGAATAAATCTAATTCTAGTAAAGATATATATAGCCTTAATAAGATGTAATTAATTAAAATGCAATATAAAAATGCACTCGCAATTTAAAATATTCTTTGAATATTTAAAATAAAGGGGATCTTGGGAATTTATTATTTCTAAAAATTTAAACTTGGATAAAAGCTTTTAGTGAAAATTGGTAAGGTAAATTATCTTTTAATACATGAAAATTTAGCGAAGGCAGGATTTGACACCTTTCCTATCCAAATAGCAAGAACCCTCAAACTCTGCACAAAAAGCAAGGTCCTGTTAAACAGGTAATATTCAAATTAAGTCAAATCAATTGCAATTATTAATATATCCTAACTCAAACTTGATCAATAATTAAAAAGTCAATCTAAAACAATAAAAGGAGGATCAATTAATTAAGTTGAGAGTCAAAGGTTTTTGGTCCAGGTTCTTCCTACAGAATTCTAAAGCTTCTGTACTAGGATCAAAGAAAGCTAAAATATTTTCCTATCATAAGGCTACAAATAATTTGGCTGTAGCAATGAACAAAAACATTGGAACCAACGAAATTCCGAATAATTGAAAATATTAAATTTCCTTCATTTAAAACAAATTAACTTTCTGAAAATGCAAAAATAATTTTTCGTAATAATTTGAAAACAAATCTATCTGAATAAGAATATTTGCAAAATGTATTTATTTAAAAAAAAAAAATAATAAGGCGTCCGTTGGATCTACCTCGTCCATGTTTGTTTGCTTGACTGGGACAGTCTCGATAGGCCATTGTGGCTTCTAACTGTCTCTATTTTCCTATATAACGTGACCATTCATTATTTCGACAGCGGAAATTGAGGATACAAATTTCTACCTTCAAATTTCGCTGCTGCGAATGGGGAGAGCATCACAAGCTCTCATTGCGTGTAGATGTTGTTCCCTCTCTATGAACTCGTTATGGCCTGCTGAAGGGCAGCATTTTGTCTGCCTGGAAGGGCGGCATATGCCCTCGTAGGTGAGGTCCGCTCTCAAAAACAAAACGAATAAAAAAAAAAAGCTGTGCAAGCAGAAAATTATTGCAGCAAAACTCATGGGACACTTCCCTATAGCGATCTGCAGATCCCTTGAAGAATCTTGACCGTGGAACACCCCATGTTTCCTTGGATCGAGATCGTGGTATGCACAATCAAATCTTATCTTTATGCTACCTTGAAACTTTATTGTGTATAATTGTTGTTGTTGTTTTTTTTGGTATATAAAATTGAAACTTATGTAATATCATGGTAATATTATCGTGGGAAAGAGTGATATTATTAGAGAATTTCATACCTAGAATTCATTTCAACTTGGGCTGTTATCAATGCTTGTGAATAAATTAT
>SEYY01006184.1:2500-10000 GCA_009176605.1 Armadillidium nasatum | reverse complement strand
TATATATATATATATATATATATATATATATATATATATATATATATATTATATATATATATATATATATATATATTATATATATATATATATATATAATATTATATATAATATATATATATATAATATATATATATATATATATATACTATATATATATATATATCTATATATATATATATATAATATATATATAATATATATATATATATATATATATATATATATATATATATAATATATATATATATATATATATATATATATATATATATATATATATATATATATATATATATATATATATATATATATATATATATATATATATATATATATAGTGCATTCATTTGTTCTTCACCTTTCCCTGAAATCATCATTTTAGGTGATTTCATTTTAGCATTCACTGTTACCAGTGTCTTTCATCTAGTTTTTATGATGGAATTGTTGAAATTGTAATTAGTTTTTTTTTATATACCCAACTATTTTGTTGCTGTGCATTGGAAAAATGTTGAAATTTTTCCAAAATTTTTCCTGTGCACAGCACCAAAATGATTAAGTAAACAAGATTTTTTTTTTACATAGGTTATTCAGTTTGGTGAGATGTACATTTTTTTTTATTTAGGAACCATTTTGCTGCTATGCATGTGATACACCAATGACTTGAAATTTTTCCCATGCACAGAAACAAAATAGTTGAATTAAAAAAAAAAATAAGAATCAGAGGTTGTACAGTTTTTATTTAGAATTTTTTTTTGTATACCCAACCATTTTGAAGCTGTGCATGGAAAACTTTTTTAAAATTTTCCTGTGCACAGCATCAGAATCGTTGGACATACAAAAAAGTGATAAATGAAAAATGCATATCTCACCCAACTATTTTTACAAAAAAATTTGAAGTTTTATGATTATGGGTATTCATGGTAATTCAACTTTTTTTGGGCAGCCAACATGAAAAGTTTCAGTATAACAAAATAAATATTAATGATTTAACTATTTACATTTCAATTATCAAGTCATTATCAAAGGGAATATGCTGAAAAATTTGCATTAATTTTGCTCACATCCATGTCTTTTATTATTGTTGAATATTTTAGTCCAAATACACGTTTTTTTTTTTTTTCAAATTATGTTCTAGATAATCTATATATAATACTAGTTTTATCCATTTGTATTAATTAAAAACCACTATTGAATAGCCATTTTTAAATATTGTGCAGTGGTTAGTTTTTCGCTCTTTCATTTTTTGTCACCTTCAATTTTTAAAAAAAATTAAAAAATAGTAATTTGCATATTTCCCTATACTTTTTTATATAAAAATATTCAGAAACATTCATATTTCTCCATATCATATTTCACCTTCAATTTTAAAAAAAAATTAAAAAATTGTAATTTGCATATTTCCCTATACTTTTTTATATAAAAATATTCAGAAACATTCATATTTCTCCATATCATATTTCACCTTCAATTTTAAAAAAAAATTAAAAAATTATAATTTGCATATTTCCCTATACTTTTTTATATAAAAATATTCAGAAATATTCATATTTTTCCATATCATTTTTCACCTTCAATTTAAAAAAAAAAAACAATTAAAAAATAGTAATTTGCATATTTCCCAATACTTTTTTATATAAAAATATTCAGAAACATTCATATTTCTCCAAAAAATTATAAATACAGTTATATCATGTAATCCTGATTTTTCACAACTTTCAAAAGTTGAAATTTTCAAAATTTTGGTTTGTTTTCCCCCTTCTTACATGTGTGTATATACATACATATGATGACGTTGCACTTATACTTATTGGAATAAAAATTTTATATATCATGATGTCTGAAAAGCTATCTAAATCTTCAAGTAAAATGAATCTGGCAATTGCATTGAATGTTTATTTATGTTAGTTATTTTGAATGTAATAACTGTATGGTTACTTGTTTGTTTTTTGGTGTTTAACTATATTTTGAATATGCTTATATTCATTTTATTGCTGAAAAACAGCATTTTCTTTGTTATATTTGACATATATATATATATCGTACTGAAAATGTAAGTCTTTCTATTTGGTGAGAACTTGTAAATATGTAAAATGATTAATAAGAAACTGATCTTCCAGATTCCTGATGTTCTCCTATTTTTAGCTTCATTTACTTGATATAAGGTATCATACACGTTTTAGTACATTTAAAAATGAGATCTTTCTTATATCATTAGATTAGCCACAAAGGCAGAATCGATAAGTCATTGGTAAATAGTAGACTAACTTATACTTTGTAATAAAGTGTACATATTATTTTTTAATTCAATATTATTAATCTGAGTTTTTTTCTAAGAATTACAAAAAGAATATAGCAAAATAAAACTGACTTGTTTTATTAATATTTTTCCTTTGTTAGTTTTTTTTATATTGCCAGATATGCTTTAATGTTGCTTATATATATATATATATATATATATATATATATATATATATATATATATATATATATATATATATATATATATATATATATATATATATATATAAATATATATATATATATATATATATATAGGTTGATACCAAGAGCAAACGCCATGGTGGTGAACTTGTGGCAGAAGTACTTCATGCTCATGGAATAAAGTACATTTTCACTTTGATTGGAGGTCACATTTCACCAATTCTAGTTGGAGCTGAAAAACTTGGCATAAAAGTTATTGACACAAGACATGAAGTAAGTTCTTTATATTTATCTTACATTTGTAAGACTTTCCCCTACCTTTGTTGTATTTCTGTAATGTAGGAAATATACCGGTATAGGATATAGTAGGAAATTTGAAAAAAGTTATCTTAAAAATCATTGAGAGATGAATTTCTGAGGGTTTAAGGTAATGTAGTATGTAAGATGAAATATCTTAATTTTAACCTAACTCTCTTTAAATCCTCTGTGTGCACCTACCTGAGGGATCTATGTTAGGTTTGGGATTGGGTGAGTTTTCTTTTATTATTTGATTATGCCCCCTCCTTGAAAAGGGCTCTTCCCATAAGTGGTAGTAATGTTCATTTAAAAAAAAAATTTATCAGTACCAGTAAAAAATGACTGGTGTCACAAATTTTTACCTTAAATTTGGACCAGCCATTGGTATCCAACTCAAAATTATAAATGAATGGCTTTATGGGGACTTTTGTGCATCTTTGTGGCCGTTAACACCTTTCATTTAAAAATTTATATATATTACTTATAATTACTTAAATTTAATTATTATATCCTCTTTTGGATTCCATTTTCTTTAAAAAAAAAAAAAAAAGCCTAGTCACTGGGAGATAAAGTAACAACTGGTACCACACCAAACCAATACTAAAATCTAGCTTAAAAGGAAACTGATAATTTCTGTAGAGAGATAGCTGCTGAAGTTCATGTCACATTTTAAATTAATTTTATTTTTATAAAAATTGCTTTCCCTTAAGATCAAGTGAGTATATATAAAGGGTGGATACTAATTATACTGGCAAACCCAGGGGTCTTATTATACATGCTGTGCTGGACAAATCATGTTTAATGAAGCTAGACCTGGAAATGTACTGTTAAGGAGAAAACACACACACTTACCCGTTCAAGAATACATGGTATGTAGCAATTGGTGGATGGGTCGAACATGTGATAAGAAGGCCTGTGTAGCCCCAGTGACTGCTTAGTAACAGCTGCAAAATTATGATGATACATTTGGCAGAACTGTAGAATGCTTAGCAACTGGGAATACTGAGGTATCATCCCTAATGATAATGGAACAAGCAAGCATAGAGTGTATGTATTACTAAATACCGATATTGAATCCATGTCAATGGCGCATTTTCCATACCTTCAATAGGCTGACGTGTTACATTATTATGGGAGTTTGATCGGTAACGGTCGTGAGGCAGCAAGATTATATTAGGGTATGTATCATAATAGGTGACTACCTCATTATACGACCTTTGCTATCATTTTTCGGAGGATGTATAAAAGTGAACACCAGATACTCCCATAACTGTTTGTTGATGTTCCTGTGTTTTTTGTATACCTCATCATATGACCTTTGTCATTATCCTTCAGAGGATGCGTAAAAGCGAAAACCAGATACTCCCACAGCTGATTGTGGACATCCCATGTTGTCTGTATACCTGAAAGGGAGGATGCTCTTGTCCAGGAGGTTGCAATGGAGCAACGGGTCAGCTCCAGAACCATATTGAATGTACTTTATGACAAGAAATGTAGAAGCCTGCATATGTCATACGATCAAATTTTGAAGATCTACATTGATATGCACTGGGATGTTGAACTATCTATGGTTACTATGCATTTAATAAATAAATAATAATATAATATACAGGTGTTTCAGTATGTTTTGTATCTACCTCAACACCAGGGAGTGTGTAGGCTATTGGTCCTCAACCTTGCATTTCCCAACCTAGGTTTATTAAACTTGATTTACCCAGCACAGCGTGTTTAATACGGCTCCAGGGTTTGTATATATATATATATACAACACGAAATAAATGGCTAAAAACAACAAACACCATAAATAAATTTACTCTATAAACACCCTAACTTCAACCTAAGAGCCAAAAAATTATTACTTTAAAAACGATAAAATCATAAAAAGATAAAAAGAATAACAAATAACTAAAACTTAGTAAGTATGTTAAAAACCGAGCTTTCAACCTCAACACCCGGAGATCATTATTCAAGGTAATTGTCGGGAGTAAAGTAAAAAGAGAACTGAAACATCTACTCCAAGACGAAGACTCAATCAAATTTTGTTGGTTTGGAATCATGTACAAAAATTAACATTAAAATGTTGTTTCCAAAATATTTTTGTAAAACTTCTTATCTTTTATTAAATTATTCAAAATAACATCAATTTCCACTTCACCAGGGGACTTATTAAAATAGTTAGTATTTTTAATGGTGAAAGATTCTAAAAACTTTCTATTATCATTATTTTGGCAAGAAAATACCAACTTTCCCAAACTCATATTGATTATGTGATTTTATTCTTCTCTATGCTGATGCAATGCAGAGTAACGATCACGACACTTCTGACTATAATCCTGTTGATAAATATGTCTTTTAAAAACATTAGTTTCTTCATAGTACCTATCATCACAATTCTATTCTCATTTCTATCAGACAAATGTGATTTAGATTTAAATTTTCTTTTAAGAGTATTAGGAACAGATTGTACAAACAATATCGTGTTTGAGAAAAGTCTTTTAATTATGGGATCAACATGAAATGGAATGATAATTCTTTCATTATAAGTTTTTTTTCTTCTTAACATTAGTCCTTACACTATATTTTCTTCTTAGCTTTATAAAAAGCTTTATTTATAACGCTATCCTGATAGAAAAGGGATCTGAAAATTTCTCTTATGAAATTTAGCTTATCCGTAAGAGAGGAAAGGGAACAGATTTGTAATGCTCTGATATATTTTGATTCTTTTTATCTTTTTATGATTTTATCGTTTTAAAGTAATAAGTTTTTGGCTCTTAGGTTTAAGTTAGGGTGTTTAATATAGTATATATATATATATTAGGGATGGAGCGATACCAAAATTTTTACCGATACCGATACCGATACTTTATCCTTTCATATACCAAAATTTTTACCGATACCGATACCTGAAAATATACCGATACTTCACTCCATCCCTATATATATATATATATATATATATATATATATATATATATATATATATATATATATATATATATATATATATATATATATATATATATATATATATATATATATATATGCATAACAAATTACAAATCCTAATTTATATTATTATTTTATATTATTAAAGGTGACCTCAGTATTTGCAGCAGATGCAGTCGCTAGATTAACTGGAACAGTTGGAGTAGCTGCAGTTACAGCTGGACCAGGATTAACGAACACAGTTACAGCAGTGAAAAATGCACAGATGGCTGAATCCCCACTCCTACTCCTTGGTCAGTGCAAGACATTCTGAAATATATTTATTTATAATTTTTGTGTGATCTGAATCTCAATAGCGTCATTGGGACTCGTTATTATATACTTTATTCAAGATAAATTATTTTTAAGGATTTTAAACCTTTTTATTCAATAATTAAAGTTTGACTTATTTGACTTTGACAGAAGTTATTCAATAAAATAAATTTTAATGAAGAAAGAATATCTTGTGATTAGTTTTTAATTCATTAAGGTTTGTGCTTTGATCATTTTATATTTCTCTCTTTCATTTCAGTGTATTAAAACTTAATATGGATTAAAAAATTAATTGTGAAGCTAATAAGTTGTTGAGTAACAGTTGCGTTTGAAAATATTTTAGACTAGGGGGGGGAAAGCTGAAAAATAAGAACTCCATTTTCATTCTGCTAAATTGAATTTAAAATATTTAGCCATGGTTGTAGTGAGTGAGAGTCACCTATTTTACTATTTTATATATATAACGATGACAATTGAGAAAAAATCGATTATGCCGATGACGATTAATCCTCTTATCATTATATATATATATATATATATATATATATATATATATATATATATATATATATATATATATATATATATATATATATATATATATATATATATATATATATATATATATATATATATATATATAGAGGATTAATCGTCATTGGCATAATCGATTTTTTCTCAATTGTCATCATTATCAATTTTCTGCCGATTATTTTACCGATTGATTTACATATTCTGGCTTATAAATAACTTTCTGCTCCACCTTCTATTACAGAGGTTCTCACTCTTGGGGGCGTGAGAGAATTTCAGGGAAGGTGTGCTAATTTATTAATTAAAAAAAAATAAGAAAAAAAGTTTATCAAGAATGAATTAAGGAGTTCAATTACAGAACATTTGGATACATTCTTGAAAGATGAATTAGGAAAAGATTATCCAGGTTTCTATGGAAAATTGTCAATTTAGGTTGGCAGGAGATTCAGTCAACATCGATTTTGACATACTCCCAGAATCCCTTCAAGAGCTTAAATGTGATTTCCTAGCAAGAGGAAAAAATTCCAGATATGACTTCTGATGACTTGTGGTTGAGTTATCTACCTATGTAGCCACAAGTTGCTATGGAAGTTGCAAGGCTGTTGGTGCAGTTTTTCTCCACGCGCCTCTATGAGTCTGAGTTTTCTACATTTTGCTTACATCAAATCAAAAGTATTGAGCAAAGCTTGATGTAGAGAGTGATTTTAGATGTGCATTATCGCAATTAACAAAAGAACTGCCAAAGACAAAGTGCTATTTCTCTCATTAATTTGTGCAGTAAAGATAAAATATGTTTATAAAACAACATTGAAGTTGGACAGTTAATCCAATACATAAAATCAATATATATATATATATATATATATATATATATATATATATATATATATATATATATATATATATATATATATATATATATATATATATATATATATATATATATATATTACAATTGAAAGTATAGAC
>SEYY01006183.1:0-23760 GCA_009176605.1 Armadillidium nasatum | reverse complement strand
ACAAATATAGGAAATCAAGAAATATATATTGGAGGTTACAGTGGCCTGGTGGTAGCGTTATAGTGTTTGGGCTACTTGGATAATTATGGTTAGGTAGGGTTCGTATCTCAGTTCATATAATTGATCTTCTTAGTTTCAAATTGTATTATTCAACTCGCCCTAAGCCAAGGTGGAACAGCATATGCCGAGGGCTGAATGGCCGAGGGTTAAGTCGGTCTCGAATATGCGAACTCAGGATACCAAGGCGCTATCCTGTTTCATTTTAATTTTTTTTCAAGTTTTTTTTTTTATAACTACCAGAAGGATAAAAAGTTAAACATTTTGTTAGATCAAATGCCGACATTATCAGAGTTAACAATAGAATGAATAAATATAACAATGATTAAAATAAAAACAAATATACCAAAAAAATATGAAACATTATTATTACTAAATAATCTTAAAGCATTATTATTATTATTATTATTATTATTATTATTATTATTATTATTATTATTATATTATTAATTCTTTTTCACATAAAACCTATAGATAACAACAAGATCAAAGTCAGACTTTATCATAAGTCGAAATAACTATCTTCTTCCTTCAATACAAGAGATGCTCCGGACGACAACCATCATGTTGTATACCAATTTAACTGCAATGAGTCTGACTGTACGTCGACATATATTGGTTATACGACAAATAAATTGTCGGATAGGGCATGTCAACACCGTTTCAAGCCTAGCAAGATTTTAACATTTTACACCGCATGGTATGTATTTCTCCAAACATTTTATAACATTATATTTCTATGAAACATTGGAGGCTTTCTACATTAAGAACAATAGACCTGATATTAATAAAATTTAATGATTATAAAACTTAATATTATTTGAATTAATTATTAAAATGCATATTGAAATTTAAATCACTCTCATTCATTATTAAAAGAACTTCCTCTGAAGATGTCTCAAGTACAGAGACGAAACGCGTCAGGATATTACAATAAATATACTTTCTACTTCTGCTGTAGATTATTCTCAAGGATAATTTTGAAGAAGTTAAACTAAATTCAAAAATAACTATTTAGAAATTTGGAAAACAAATGCAAATCTTTTATTAAATCAAAAGCTGATATTGAGTTCCTATATTATTATTATTATAATTATTAATGTATTATTATTATTATTATTATTATTATTAATATTATTATTATTAGACTGTTTCCTCTTACTATCTCTATCCTCACTTTTTATCCAAAGGTGATTGTTGTGCATGCGAATTCATTGATGGTTGTTTATACATTCTCCACCTTGAAGCTAACTCTCCCTTGCCATTTTACGATTAAATTAATTTTCTTTCTTTATTCTTTGACTATATAACCTCCAGAATAAAGCGCATCTTCTCTTTTTCTTTCTCAAAAATCCTCATATTAGATGATTGAAATGTTCACCACTGCCAATAACTTTCTTCAAGTTCTTATAATGCAACCAATGAACTTGCTTTCCATTTATCAATCAAAATTTATCTTGAGAAGAATAGAAAACAGAAGAAATTATTGGAAAGACAAAAGAAATAAAAATCAGGAGAGTTCGTTGCCATCAGGATTGAAAGAAGAATAAAAAATTTGCTTAAGAGGAGTTTGTAAAGAAGAGATCTTAAGTCAGTGAAAAAATTTAGAAATATATAAAAAAAAATTCGCATTTTAAAAAAAAATATATGGTTTTTAAAACGGCAAAATATTAAATATTATTAACTTTAAAGAAGTTGGTGTGAAGTTTAAAAGTAGTCGAAGTCTATTCCTTTTATTATCTAAAATTAAACTATTCAAATCAACACTGCAAGATTTAGGCCTACACGACTTAAAATCTATTCAGAAGAGGTTGGGTTTCATTGCGGGTATCCAGATCTAACAGTTACAAATTTCTTCCACAGAATTTCTGTCATAGGAAACAATGGAAGTTGTAGCGACAGGCCCAGCAAGCCGGCTACGTAAAATTGAAGCTGCTCAAGTAACCAAGGCTGATCTTCGCACAGGATCTAACAAGATTCTGGAGGAGTAGCACCTGACAGGTATCAGTCTACCAGGTTGGATGGTGAAGATGATGAGGATGATGATGTGATATATATATATATATATATATATATATATATATATATATATATATATATATATATATTATATATATATATATATATATATATATATATATTATATATATATATATATATATATATATATTTACAAATTTCATTTTATATGATGTTTTACATTATTTTCATTATTGTTCAAGGCTCTCTTCTCTTCATTCTCTTTTTAAATATAAATATGCTTAAAATGACATCTTTTAATATCGTCATATGCTCACTTCAGTATAAAAATATATATCTATATATAATAGACATTAAGAAAAATCTTTACATTTTTTTAAAAAATTCTATTTTTTCAAATAGAATATTTATTTATTTATTTTTTAAATTTCATTAGCTTTAAGATCTGTAGTAATGTATCAGTCTTACATAGACACGTCACTTCTCATTATCAGCAATTATATTTTATCCTTTTTCCACAATTTTAGGAATATTTCAAAATTTTATATTTTTTAACTAAAATATGACCCAGTATTATCTACTGCAATATATAAAAGCATAGCAGGCAGGGTATGGGGTCCCTCACGGGAGGGGCGCAGTCCCTCTCAGCTGGTCTCCCTTATATCTTACGTATATTCATATATATAATTCATAATAAAAGGTAGGTAATTGAAGGACTCGCTTGATGGAATTTTTAGCTCCGTTCCTCCCACTTTGCAGCTGGATATCATTAGCTGCTAGCCATGCATTTGTAATATTTCTGTTGATAATAGGTGGAAGTAACCCAAGCGTTGACAGACAATTTCAAAAAACGAATAGAGTCGTCTAAATCGTCGACATTATTTCTTGTCCAAAACATCAACATTTTATTTTCTCAACATAAAGGAAACTAGATCCAAATTGGCGACAGGGAAAATTGTCAACACTTTTTGTTGATCATTCTTCTTTTTAGTTTGAAGTGTCTACAATTTGGCCATACGTGAATGTCAAGAAACTTGGGGAATAAATATAGAAAATGAAATGATAATTGAAAAAAAAAGAAATAAAAGTAACTGAAATGTCAAATACTGATACTGAAAATTGGAATAAAGTGGTTAAAATACCAGAAATAAAGAGAACTGAAAATTCTCTTAAAAAGGAGTTTAGTAAAAGGAAACGAATACAAGAAACATTTACAATAACAAATGTATCAAATGATGCTAAAGCTGAGAAAAGTATGGACAAAATTGAAAGTCACACTCCTATACAAAAAATTGATGATATAATAAAAGAGCTACATAAAACAATCGAGAAAAACATAAATGAAATGAAAGAAACGCAACTCAGAAGCACTATAAATGTTAAAACAATTGAACATAAAATTACATCAGAATTTAATCCTATAATAACATCTAACTTACACCAATTAAAAAAGAAAAACGAAATATTTTCGGTATTGATGAATTAGATAATGACGATTTTCTGGATGGTGAGATTATTAATTCTGCTTTGGAAATGATAGTTGACATACATAATCCCGAAAATATAGCTCTCTTTTCATTCCGATATGTTTATCCCCTAATTTTAAATAATTTTGAATTATCGTTAAGACATTTACATGAGAAAAATGTAATGCATAAAGAGAATCTGCTTGCACTGTTCAATACTGATTATGAAAAAGATGGATATCATTGGTTTCTTGTAGATATTCAATTTAGACAAAAGGAAGTGCGAATATTCAATTCGATGCCAACATGCCCAATACCTAAAGAAACATTTCAAGCAATAAATAATTTACTTATTGCTACACATGTTACATCTAATGTTAACATAGACATACAAGAATATAAAATATCGCAAATTGAAAACACACCATCACAGATAGGTTCTGAATGTGGAATGTGCGTTCTACAAAATGCTAAGTGTATTTTACAAAACCAAAGCCTTACTGGAATAAAAAATTATCGAAAAAGTAGAAATTCCCTAAAAAAAGAACTACTTAATTATAATTTCAGATCAGAAGAAGATAATCCAATAGAAGAAACGTTTTTAAAATCAATGTTGGAAAAGTGTGAAAAGTTTCACCAACAATTTAATAAATGTTCGTTGAGATGAAAAACAAAGTATATACTAGTACAGAATTAGCCATGTAAAATAAATCAGTTGATAATGAAATGAAAATCAATGAAACACAAATGGTATTAAAGAAAAAGCACTGATATTGAAACTAAAAACGCTATATGTTATGAAAAAAGAAAACCTTTCGTGGCGTATTCCGTGGCGTATTTTTTGGTGGCGATATATTTTTCGCCAAATCTCTGTGAATGTCTACATTTCTACAAATGTCTCAGGAGAAAAATTCTACACATGGAGACATGGTCTGTCTATGTAACTTTTAAATGTAAAAACTGGGGAATATATTTTACTACCCCTCCCCCCCGCTCCTTTTCTGCTAGGCTAGTGAATGTTCATCTTTGTGTTTTGATTTTAGATACCCCATAATGATTCGATTGAAAATTTTTTACTTGTGGCACCCGGAAGTCCTCTTCTAATTTTCTGACTACAGATGTTACATTTAGCTATGACAAGTCTATTCTGAAACATTGTATGGTACTTCCACACAGCTGAAGCTGATCTTTTAGCCATATTGATTGAAAGTATAAACAAAATAATAGTTTCGAAATGATGTAGTCAAATGATACAAGTAAGGAATAATGATGGATGCATAAAGCTTCAAGGTGATCTAGATAGACTTCTTGGTTGGGCAGTGAGGTGGGAAATGAACTTTAATAGTAAAAAATGTAAAGTTCTTCATGTAGGTTACTCAAATGAAGGATTTAATTATGAAATGAATGGTGAGTGGCTTGAGACTGTGGACCAAGAAAAGGATTTAGGTGTGATAATTAGAAGTGATCTGAAGGTGGGTGATCAGTGTTTGGAAGCAAGGAATAGAGCTAATAAGATGTTAGGTATAATAAATCGCAATGTAGTTTACAAGAGCAAAGAGGTTATAAACAAGCTATATAATAGCTATGTTAGGCCAGCATTGAGTATTTGCACAGGTTTGTGCTCCTCATTTAAGAAAAGACATAGATATGCTGGAGAGAGTACAACGTCGAGCAACAAGGATGATTTCTGGCTTTGAAAATAAGAGCTATGAAGAGAGGTTGAAGGAGTTAGGAATGTTCTCGGTTGAAAGGAGATTTCTCAGAGGGGATATGATAAAAGTTTACAAAATATTTGCATCTGACAGTAATACAGAGATTGAAAAATACTTTATAGTGGACCATGGAAGAATAACTAAGAAAATTAAAAAGAAGCCATGCCATCTCGATCTAAGAAAATACTCTTTCAGTAATAGAGTTGTTAATTTTTGGAATGACTTGCCACAAGAGATTGTTGACTGTGATTCTCTTGTCAAATTTAAAAGGGGGCTAGGTAGATATATGAATGGTTTAGGTATTATGTTGTAGTATAACTTGACTAAGCCAAATTGGTGGGTATATATGAATTTTTAGATCAACAGATTAACCTATGACTAAGCCTAATGGCAGTTTTTTTTTGTAGTTGGTGATGGTTCATTGAATATTGCATGTATAATTGGGCTTAGTTTTACTTTTATCTTTGCATGAATGTACTGATAACTAGGGATGGAATAGACCTAGCATTTTGTGCATGTATTAGTATTGTTATTATTTGTTTGGACTGAGACAGTCTCGATAGGCCCTTGTGCTTCTAACTCTCTCTATTTTCCTTATGTTCCTAAGTTTGATACGTAGCAATAAAATAACAATGATATGTATACTGGTTATATTGATAATTTTATATTTTACATTTTTCATAATTTACCTTAGGGTCTTTTACCTATGTAAACCTGTTGAATCACTACTATGAATCAGAATTTTTTTTTTGTTTAATTTCTGTACTTTTTTTTTTTTTTTTTTTTTTTTTTTTTGTATACAAAATCTATAATTTTCTGAAGTATTTTAGGAGAAAACGCATATAATCATTAATTTAAGTGAATGTTGGCTATTCTACTTCCTTTCAATTAAGTAAACCTCAATTAAATTTATATCTTATTTTCTTAACCTAAAATTCAGTGCTTTTGACCTCTTTAAAAATTTTAGGCAACCCCACAGAACCCTGGCCCATGGTCCTTCCAAAATTCAGCTCCAGTTGGGTCCACAGATATGTATATATATATATATATATATATATATATATATATATATATATATATATATATATATATATATATATATATATATATATATATATATAATATATATATATATATATATATATATTTATATATACTGGGTTTACCCTTTTTAAGTAAATATAGTACCGAAATATATATTATATATATATATATATATATATCTATAAGCCTATATATATATATATATATATATATATATATATATTATATATATATATATATATATATATACCCTTAAAATGGGATAAAACTAACCATGCATAGTAAAATTAACCACCCTCAAAGTAAATTTTAAAAATTTTTTATGAAAGAAACTATTGATGTTTTCGATTTTGGATTTTTTAGGTAGAATAGTCTTCATATTTCAATGTTTTGTTAATAGTAGTTTAATAGATGACAACAATAAATTTCCCCCTTTTTGGAAAGGCGTTTTTGACAAAATTTAAAAAAAATTTTAAGGTATGTTCCCAAAAAATATATTGAGTACATAACCATCAAACTTAAAAGATTTGAAAAACTTATTTTGTGTTTGCATTTAAAATAATATGAATTTTCTGTACTAAATAGTACAGAAAATTCACATTATTTTAAATGCAAACACAAAATAAGTTTTTCAAATCTTTTAAGTTAATATTTTATTTTAAGAAAATATTAATTTTAAGAAAATATTAATGTTCTGCAAAGATGGATTAAAACTAACAAAAAAAAAATTTACAATAACTTATTTTTCTGATCTATGTGAAATTTTCAGAGGTTATAAAGTTGGTGAGATATGCATTTTTTATGTAGAATAATTTTTTGTATACTCACTGATATTGATTACTTGCAAGGTTTTTTATAAAATTTCCTGTGTACTAGCACCAAAATGTTACAAAAAAAAAAAAATAAAAAAAAAAAAAAAAAAAAAAAAAAAAAAAAAAAAAAAAAAAAAAAAAAAATTTTTATATATATATTATTATATATATATATATATATATATATATATATATATATATATATATATATATATATATATATATATATATATATATATATATATATATATATATATATATATATATATATATATATACCAGCCATTTTGTTGCTATGCAGAGAAAAAATTTAGAAATTTTTCTGAAATTTTTCCCATGCACAGAACAAAAATGATTGAGTATAAAAATATTTTTACAGAGGTTATAGTTAGGTGAGATATGCATTTTTTATTTAGGAAGATTTTGCTTCTGTGCATGGAAAAACTAATAATTTGAAATTTTCCCCATGCACAGCAACAGAATTGTTGATATATAAAAAAATTTAAAAAGTTCAGCGTTACACATTTTTATTTAGAAATTTTTTTTGTATACCAACCATTTTGGTGCTGTGAATGGGAAAGTTTTAAAAAATTCTAAATAAAAAATGTGTATCTCACCCAACTATACCACCTCTGAAAATTTCATTAACTTGTTATGGGTAGGAATAAAGTTAGGCCCACAAATATTTTTATGAAAAAAATTTGGTTTCATGAAATGTTAAATTTTTATATTTTTGGGCAAAATATTTTTCTACCCATGATTTCATTTTGATGCTGTGCATGTGAAAATGTTATAAAAATTTCCCATGCACAGCAGCAAAATTGTTGGGTATACAAAAAAATTGCTATAAATAAAAAATGTGGATCTCATACAACTATACTACCTCTGAAAATTTCATGAACTCGTCATGGGTAGAAAAAAAAGTATGCCTAAAAATATTATTTTTTAAGTAAAAAAATGAATTTCATGATTATGGAATATTCAAAGTAATTAGACTTTTTTGGGCAGCCATATTTTACAATGAATATCGATAACAACTATCTACAGGTCAATTATCAAGTCATTTTAACAAAGGGAATATGCTGGAAAATTTGCTTAAATTTTTCTACCATACACGTTCAAACATTTTTTTGTTTTTTTTTTCAAATTATTTCTAGATAATCTATAATAATATTCTTATCCATTTATATTAATAAAAAGTACTATGGAATAGCCATTTTTAAATAATATTAATTGGTTAGTTTTACCCCTTGCAAGTGGTTAGTTATCCCCCCCTCCCTCTTGTTTCATTTTTCATCACCAGAAATTAAAAAAAAAAATTTTTAAATATTAATTTTCATATTTTCTTATACTTTTTTATATTAAAATATTCAGAAAGGTTTGTATTTCTCAAAAAAAAATGATACATGTAGTTATATCATGTAATCCTGATTTTTTGCGGCTTCGAAAGTCAAAATTTTTTGAAACATGGTTAGTTTTGCACCATTTTATATTATATATATATATATATATATATATATATATATATATATATATATATATATATATATATATATATATATATATATATATATATATATATATATATACCCTATTTAAAATTGGCAATTAATGTGAATTAAATAATATCTGGAAATTTACCCAGAAATTCATATTATGAAATATCTGGCTTATCCGATAATCTTAATATATATATATATATATATTATATATATATATATATATATATATATATATATATATATATATATATATATATATATATATATATATATATATATATATATATATATATATATATATATATATATATATATATCAAAATAATGGTTATTCAAGAATTCCCATTATATTTCAACTTAGATCACATTGCTTTAGGATTTAGGATGCTCATTGTGTACTTCAGGCACTTTTTAAATATTGAACTTTTTTAGAAAGTTAACTTAAGTTAACTTACTAAAAGTACAAGTTAACTTAAGTCAAGTTTGGTTTGCAATTTTTAACATGGAATGGGCAAATAAGAAAAACTTAAAAAGTACGATAATGGAATAGATTATCTTGAAGGCAAATCTCCCATTTGTATTTATATATTTATTTTTTGGGTTTGTTATACGTAATTTCTTAATCTTTTAGTAGTAGTATTAAGTATTAATTTTTTTTTTAGTTATTTATTATTTTATGTAACTAATGAATAATGTGTGTGATTACTAGGGTGTTTAAAACCCTTTTTTAATTTTCAGATACAGGAAATTGTTTAATTAAAACTATATGTTACACTTATTCTTTATCCCATCATGGAGACAAATCTTCTTAGCGAAGAGAAACTAGATAGATCAAGCCCTGATCTTTGGCCAGAACAAAGTAAGCATCATATAGTTGATTTTTACTCAGTCAAAATTTTTGTGTATTACAATCTTTATTAAGGTAGGATGAGAAATATCTGTGTATTACAGATGTTATATTTTCTTCAGTTTCTTGGAAAAGACTCATAGGTTTTATTTTTTTTTTTTTAGTAAAAGTAAGCATAGTTAATTTTTTGTAATGTTCCCTTCGATATGTTTTCCAACTTGTTTCATATACAATGAATTGCAGATTTATTTATTGTCTATATTTGAAAATTGCAAATACCCATTAAATAATAGACTAATATATAAAAAAAAAATTTATTAAACTTTTTAATTGTTATTTGGTACCTTCCTTCTGATTTTCTTTTCTTTTGTAATTTTTTTTTAGTTTCACTTTCCATTGCCGATGTTTTGATCTTTCCCTTTTTTTTTTTTTTTTAATTCCTCACATTTAATAACCAGCTTTACCCTAAACAGCAATTTGTTGTTGATCGATAAAGTTTTAATCACCTTACCTGAATTAATTTCCTTTCTATCTTCATTTAAAAACTTTAGACATATAAACAAATAGCTCAGTGAATGCTGTACTGTAAATTATATTTATTGTTTATAAATGAAATTTTATTTACCATCATTAACCAATGAAACATACTATTATCCTCTTTTTTTCTGCTCAAGATTACTGTTACTAATTATCTTAATGGGTTTGTTAAACTCATGTATCAAAGTAAATACCCCCCACCCACCCCCCAAAAACAAAAAAAAAACAAAAAAAGATTGCTGAAAGTAAACAGTACTTCTGTAGTGCCAACTTCCAACCCTTTTTCTAAACTACACGATAAAATCAACTTTTGAGTAAAAATCCAGATTAATAATAAAATTAATTATATATACACTTTATTTTTACAGTAGAGCCAATATAGGTTCCCATTATAGGTTTGCCGTCTACCATGGCTCAAACGGTAGAGTGATTGACTCATGTGCTTGAGGGCGCCGGTTCGATCCCACTTGGGGATCCTAGGTATATAGTACCTAGAGAAGTTCCTCTCCTAGAATAGGGCAATCCCCGTGAGATGTGAACTTTTAATTAAAATAAAAAAAAAATTTTTTTTTTTTTTTTTTTTTTTTTTTTTTTTTTTTTTTTTTTTTTTTTTTTTTTTTTTTTTTTTTATTATATACTAAAACAATGATCTATGAAACTATTTATATTAAGTAAATGAAATTAAAAATAATGTAAACATTTAACTCCTTTAAAATATGAGAATGAAATTCCAATTTTATTATAAATTATAAGAAGTTGGCAAAATTGATATTCATATCTTAATTCTTTGATACACTGATACAGTTTATTTCATACAAGACAAAAGATTTAGAAAATTATTTTAATTTACTCTGAACTTACATGGCACTAATGAATTATCATATAATGACTTGCAAATAGCCAATGAAGTTTATTTTCAATCTTATTTTAAATGTATAAAGGCATTCCATCTTATCAACTGAAAATTTTAATGTTTTCAGTAATATTTTTGTCTACAATTTAAGCAGAGAAGACATTCTAGTCTCTCAACTTTATACTGTATTTAAGTATATTCACAATACTTTAAAGTTAGTTGGAGTTAGGACTTTAAAGTATATATATATATATATATATATATATATATATATTATATATATATATATATATATATATATATATTATATATATATATATATATATATATATATATATATATATATATAATATATATATATATATATATATATATATATATATATATATATATATATATTCAAATGAAACTTTATGATACAATCGGGCAATTTTACTTACTGGAGAAAAATAACTAGCCATTTGATCTGAAATGTTGATTTCTTGTTTTACTGAATTATATTCTGCAACTATTTGTGGCTTCCTTATTTCTTGCCGCCGATTTGTCCTTTCTGTGCCTAGTAATGATGGGTCATGCTTGGTTGACAGTATTAGTACATCTCTTTTTTTTCTTTTTAATTAGCAATGGCATTTCCATTATTGTTTTCTCTGCCTATAATTTCTCCTTTCATAATCTTTGGGATTACATTTCCTATTTTTTTGCACAATGTTCCTATGAGGTGAGTTTCTTTTGGAAGCAACTCTTCCGCTAGGGAAATTTATGTGAAGAAGTTATCTGTTGCAATTTTTCTTCCCTTCTTCAAATAACTTTCTGAAAATCCATTACACAGTTATCTTTTCTGAAATAAACAAAGCTGGTATAAGTGTATCATTTTGCATCACAATTTGTATACTTTATTCCATATTTGTGATTTTCCTGGATTATTCTGTCAAAATACTAGTTGTCCAAGCCATGGAAGCATGCTTTTATTTTCTGGCAAAACTTCTTCCGGAATTCGGGCGGCAGCAATTTTTTTTTTCTTGTTGAGTAAATTTCTTTTTTGCAAGTCTATCCATTTGACATAGACTTCGTTGTCAGCAAAATGGATGAATCTGAGCAGCAGCTGAAAACGGTTTCGAGACATAATTCGGGGAATAAAAGAATTTTTGTAAAAAATGGAAATTGATGGGTAATTTATGACCCCCCCATGTATTTTACAATGCCCAAAAACTTTTCTATTTCATTCACGGAAGAGTCTATAGGTGAAGATCAGCTGATTCTTTTGGTCGTTAGCGCTCGTTTCTTGAACAATTATATTATAAATTTCTTCCGTAACCATCAGATTATGCACATCAATTGGTCTGATGGGTTGTGACTGAATAGTATTTATTCCTGGCGTTTGGCAGGCGTTAGTAAATTGAAAGTTTTATCGATGTGATCCATCTACTTTGTATCAAGGTGGATGGAAGTGGAAAGTCATGTCTTTCGTCTCCTGATTGTTCGCTATCTGATGCTATTGGGCTTCCCACATCTCTACCTCAGTTGACTCTTCTGATGAATCATTTGTGGTGAAATTAGAATCAGCACCAATTAGGGAGTCGTTTTCGTCATTATCATCAGACAATTCGTGCTCTAATAATTCAGAAAGTGTAAATGATTAAATTGGACGATGTTGACTTATAATTATTTTTATTGCTATGAATTTATCAATAAAAAGAATATATTTATAATCAGGGCTGGGGTGGTGATGAAATTTGTTTCGGCTCTGGCTCCTCTGTCTTTTGTTTAAAGATTTTTCTAATTCTTATACAGTTGTATTTAGGTATTACCGCCACCCAGGAACATCAGCCCAAATGCTGTTCCGCGGCAATGGGACTCAAAACCCCATTCTTTTATAATAATTTTGAGCTGGGCACAACTTTGCTTGTACAATGCAAAGTCCCATTTCTTTTAATCATTACAATCAGATTTATTAAACAAAATGTACTCCTCATCAAAAGAAATAAACAGAAATTTAAAAATGAATGTTTTAAGAAACAGTATGGCTTCAATTAGATCATCTTTCGTTGAGGCTCGTAAGTCTGACCGAATTATTCAAACGGCCAAAAATAAGCATTCCACATTAACTTGTGCTGTTGGGATTGAAATTACTGTATAATCTATCTGAATTATTTTTGATTAATGGGGAATCCCCTTTAAGGCATTTAACTTTGATGATCTATCTATTTTCTCCATAACAGACAAAGCCATGAGATATATCAAGCTTAAATTTAGCAATAGGAGATCCTCCTTTACCTATCTATTTTTCCTTCAGTCCAACGGCGTTTGGCTTTCAGGTCAAATAATTTCATAAGCTTCTTTATCCTCAAAATTTAAAGAGGATGATGAAGTTGAAGGTTGGTTTACATTAAGTTCATTAATTACATTAAATGCTTGGCATTTATCACTTCCTTCTTTTTGAGTGTCTGATTGTTTTGAAGTGTTATATTGCTCCATTCAAATTGCTATATTAATAAATGCCATATTTCTTGTACATCATTCAACTTAATCCGGTACAGATTGCAGCAAGTAATGCTTTGCTCCATTGACCCTAATTGTATCCTCAATTGTTCCACCTATTTGAGAAAATGTCAGCATGTTTTTACCACTCTTTATAAAAGAAGCCAGAGGTTAACTCAGTTGCTTGTAATCTTTTAGTCACTAGAATGATGACGAAGGATTGCTTCAATTCTTTCTACTTTACACCACTAAATTCAGTCATTGTTATGTCTGGATGAGCCATGTCAATCAATGTATTCTTTAGTTCTAAAAGGCGCTTTATCTTTAGGTAAGTGCTACTCCACCTAGTTTCTTGGTCTAAGATAGCAATTTTTTCCTCCTTTACGTTTTAATATAGCTTCAATTTTTGGTGTTCGTGCAGTCAAAGCAATTTGACGTACATTAGGTATGAGAGTATGGACATATTCTTTCAAATCATCTCAGATAGCGAGCTGTAACGTATGTTTAGCACATCGCATGTGTTCTATTTTCACAGGAGTGAAAACAGATTCCACATCTTCATTTAATTTATTTTATTTCATTGTCTTGGATATTATTCTGATTTATATTGCTTATGCACTGAATTTTTCTTTAATTTTTTTCTTTGATCTTTTCTTTTATGAAAAGTTTAGTTAATTCCAAACTATTTTTCTTTTTCTTTGCATTGTTTTTTTCGAAACTCTTTTCAGCATAGTTTGCGTCGTTTCATTTTTTTGGTCATAACAGCAAACCACATAGACAGTTTATTTCTCCTTCCCTTCCTTTCCCTTCCATTACACATTCATCAGACACTTCTTAAAATTGAGATGGAAAAAAATTAATTGATAAATAAATGTGAAATCCTTGATTTTTTTGTAGCATTTTCAGCCATCAAGTTTTTCCTGTAACAATATTTTTAAACATTTTTTCTGCACCCTCTTTTTCTTCTAGGTTTTTTACCCCTACACTTTCCATAGTCAATGTTCATGTAAATCCAGACCTTCAAATTTTAAATGTTTTTTCTTCGAATTTTGAAAAACCCATAATTTCCCTTCACCACTGTTAAAATTCCTCTTCCCCTCTTCTGAATTTCAGACACATTCTCGAGATTTGAAATTTTCCTTTTCCAATATTGAACTTACTGTCCATTTGTTGGAACTACATCATTTAGTTAAACCAGCAAGTAAACCAACTCTCCTAAATTTAACTTTTATTCATTTTTCTTTGCAACTAATTACAAACTAAATTGTGATGAAATTTGTATTTAATGTCAAAAAAAAACTAGTAATTTCATAATTAAAATTTGATTGGAAAATAAATGGTTTATTGATATAGCTTAGCTGGAAAATTAATAAGTATATTTATTTTTTCTCTTGTTATTTATAAGGGGCAATTTCCTTACCACTACCTTTTTCCATATCGCAATTTTTTTCTCATAGGTTTTACTTTTGTTCCATTATTTTTTTAATAATTTTTTGGCATCAGTTAGTCCATTCTATCCTATCTTGAAAGAAAATATAATTAATTTCAAAAGAGAGCATTTTGAGGGATATTGTCTGAGTACATTCTTCTGGCACTCTTAAATCTTCAAAATTTACACTACACCGAAATCAATTTCTGATGAATGAATTTGAAATAAACAAATATTAGCATAAAGTTTTAATTCCCACATATCAAGGATGGACATTGGACAAGGAGTAAAATGCATCCAAGAAAATTTAATTCTAAGCACTGTTTTAAGTTTTAAGAAGTATTTTTCTTTTCTAATTTATTTTAATGAGAAATATTGTTGATAGTTCCAGGAATGGGTAACTTCGCTCCTTTTGTCTCCCCTCAACAAAGTCCAACGAAAACAAAGTTTTCAGAAATGAATGAATCGGATTTCGCTCTTTTGTTCCGTAAGTACAGTCTTAATGTAATTGTTTAACATACGGTATCTGATGTAGGCAAAATTGTTCGTACAATATACCTATGATAACTATTAATAGTTAAGAGGTGATGTGTTATTGTAACGTAAATATAATCTTTCCCCCACAAGAGCTTGGAAACTTAAGCCCATTAGAAATAATTGAAGAAGTTAAAAAGCTTCAAACTGTGGCTTACCAACTTGGAGTGGAAGAAGCAAAGGAAATGACGAGGGGAAAATATCTGCATGTTTTAAATCAGATAAAAGAAGAACATTAAATTCTTTGCATCTTAGTCAAATATCTTTTGGATGACGGTAAGGTATTTTTTAGTTATTTTAAAAAATTTTTGGTTTGTCATCTTTAATGTATTTTCTGGGATATTCTTTACTATCTTTTATTGAAATTTGAACATGAAATTTTTATACTGATTTCAGAAAGAGGATTTTAATTATTTTCTCTTTCTATTCATTTTTATTTAAAATATTTTGTCGAATATTCTTGTGACGTTTTCATAAATTGAACTATTAATTTCATTTATTTGTTGAAATAATGCAAAATAAATAAATTAGTATAATTTACTATATAAGACAAATTTGCTTTGAAGTTTATGTAATTTTCTGTTTTCTGTCTCAGTTTGTGTATTGAAATATTTTTATATTTATGGAATCTTTATTGCCACTGTTGCATATTACTTAAAGAACGATTTTGATTAAGTACTTTGACATATTTAAATGGAATGATTTCATTTGAATTTTTTTTTTTTTTTTTTTTTTTTTAATTTTTGTTGAAGAAAAGATGGTTATTTGCTTGACGCAATTCATTTTGTCTTTTAGATTGTAAGTATTGAAATTGGAAGACAAAAATCATTTTTGTATTTTATAATTCTTTTTAATATTTCAAAATTATCTCTGTATATTTACTCTATTTAATTGAATGAAAAATCATGATGAGGTATATCAAAAAGAATAATAATTATGTGAATCACTTGGTATACTTTATTTTGATTTTATTTCGGAATTAAACATTTATAACGAAATTAATTTTATTATATTTTTTTTCTTTGTTTTTAATGCCATTTTCATATAGGTATAATATGTTAATTTTTAAATAGTTTTTAAAGTAAGTAAATCTGTTTCTGTATTAGAATTTTTCTCTATTTTGTAGAATTGATAGAATGAAGAGTTGGAAAGCAATCTTCTCTTGCGCCACTTCAGAGATTTTAATTTCAAACAACGTTTAGAGAATTCAACTTTCGAGATTGACAGTTGGGTGTTGACTGCTATTTTTATTTTATTTTTTTATATTAATAAAGTTTAATGTATCTTTACAATGATTAATATTAATAATAGATCTTATTTAATTAAACGAAAACAAAAATAATATTAGTATCCATTCATTGGCTATCACTAAATAAGATGGAGATAAATTTTGAAAGTTTTAATTAAATATTTTGTAGACTTCATGGAATTTGCCAAACATTTTCATCTGGAAACGATGAATAGGATTACTTTAATTCTTTTTAGTAACTTTGAACACTTAGTCTCTTTTAAAATACTTTATCATACTGAATTAGAGTTGACGTTTTAAAATAAAAATAACTATTTGGTTACTATTACTATTTGTATCATTATTTAAGATTATATTCTATCGGTATTAATCCTCAGTATCCATGCTGCGACTTAATTCATTTGCTATGTAGTTCACGAATTCTTGGAGAATGATTGTATTAACTACCTTTTCTCTAGTTTTAAAGGTACAGCTGGTTATCTGTTCTACTAATTCAAAACCAATTTAACTATTAATCTTCAACACTACCCTTTCTTACTATAAACTTTCACCTCAACTATGTATTCTGTTCTAAGTCTTTCGCTGGAACAGATCTGCTTTAATAATTTTTCTCTCTCTCTCTTCATTCTCTTATGACTATATATTATTGGGTGAAAAAGCTGAATTGTTAAATTTGTATAAATTTCTGTTTATCCTGTTACTAGGGGGAAAAATAAATCTTTTAATTCATATTTTTAATAAAAAATACACGTCAAATTTTGTCAGTTTAAATAATTAAGATGAGGTATATTTACAAATCAGTCTTTGGTGTTAAACATATAAATTTTTTTTTTCTTTACATTAAAAACATTGTCCTATATACTTAATTAAAAATTAATAAACATTTATAAAATAACAAATAACCAAAGAATTTAATTTACTCAACAATTGCATAAACTTTCACACACACACACACATCATACACCCAAAATATAAATACTGAACAGCAGAAAAAAAAAGAGGAATAAAGAATTTGAAGTAACAAATAAAATTTCTATTTTTATAAGTTAAGATTTTCTAAACTCTAGATCCGAATCTTCGGATTTGTCAAGATCGTCGAAGGATTTTGTTTTTAGACACCTGTAAATGTAAAATTTTTTAAAATTAATTATCACAGACTTTTATTATCCCACCCCCAATTCCACTGTAAATTATGCATGTTACATGCAACTAGTAATAATTAAACATTTTACTTACTTCTTCCTTAATTGACTTCTCCTACTTATGTGTAGAACTATTTTTCCAGTTCGAATACCTCTGAAGATGGAAATGACTTCAGAGTGACTCGCTCCGGAGAGATATTTTCCGTTAATCGCTAATATTTCATCACCTGGAAGTTTAGAAATTTGTTTTTAAGCACATCAAATAAAAATATTTTTTCATTTATTTTATTAAATGTGTAGAAGTTAAGAGAAAATAGTTTTTCAAACTGGTGGGTCAACGCTCCCCTTTTTTTGGGGGGAACACAGAAGTTGATCCCTATTCAATACTATTAAAATATTGGATGAGGGCGATTTCTTCATATTGTATAATAAAATTTAACACATGCAAAACTCTTAATCATCTTTTCGAAATGACCAATGCATAATATTACGAAATCATGCTTGAACGAAAGACCCATCTAAAGAGCAATTTTATCGTCAGATTAATTATGTAAAGCTAATTGTAATGCTTTCAGATTTTACATTGCAACTAATTTTTAAGCTAACAAACCATCCTCGAGTTTTGGTGATAAAGAACAATATCCATATTTATTTGAAAAGGTTTTAAAGTCTCAACCTATTTTTTTTTTCAGCCAAAATAAAACCACTCTTGATAGACTGGATTCCTAAGCAAATATAAGAATCCATCTGTCTTCTATTAAGCTGGTCAACAAAGAGATTTATAAGAATGTGGTTTTGGAAAATGACTTTTTTGAAAATATAGTATTTCAAGATATAAACAAAAAAAAAAGAACTGCAGTGATTATAATAAGAATTAAATATAAAAAAAATTTAAACTTCCAATATGGGAAATATGTTAATATAACCTACACAAATGTTCTTTTTTGATACTCAGTAATTTTTAAATGTATAAAGTGGGTTCCAAGACAAAAGAGCAGTTAGTGTAAACACCTGTTTACCTACTTAAGTCAGTCTTAAGAAACCTAAAATTTCATTTAAAAGATTTGAAAGAATATAACATCGTGTCGTAATGGTAAAGTGATTGGACTCGCGTGCTTGAAGGCTCTGGCTTGATCCCTCATGCAGATTCTAGCTAGAAACAACCTAGAATGTTTCATCTAGAAATGGGTAATGCCTGAGATACATTTTTTTTAAAAGAAACTTTTACGGTTTTGTAATAAATAGCAATATATATATATATTGTATCACCTCATTGATAAGCCTTTAAAGTATCACTAGAAAAAGGTTGGATAAAAAAAAAAAAAAAAAGATTTTCGCAGCAAATTTTAAAATTTATTTCATTTGGTATTGGCCAATTTTAAAACTCAAAAAATATTAGTGTGGTAAGTGTACTAGCAGCATAATTATGGCTTATAAACTAATACTTATATTTTTTATTTTTCATGTCACCTCCAAGTGATATCCTATTAATAATTAAAAAAAAAAAAAAAAAAACTACCCACCTTCACGAAGTGTGCCTTCTTCAGCGGCTTGACCATTTTGAAATATTGTTTTAACAAATATTCCAATATTGCCTTTTGGTGAGTCTCTTCCTCCAACAATGGAAAAGCCCAAACCCTTTTTTCCTTCACCTTTTTCGAATGTGACAGTGTGTAGCATGACGCTGCTCAGTGATTTTGGACGCCTTGGTAATGTTGAAGTAGGAGACATACAATTGAGCCTACGAGTTACCTGCAAATGTATGCGTTTATTATTGTAAGTAACAATACAATTGTCTTCATGAATAATTAAAAAAAAAAATAAGGTATCCTTACCACATGTCGTTGTAATTTACTGTAAGTGTCAAAATAAGAAAGTGGAAATGTCTCAGAAAACTTGACAGCACACGGCGATGTCCCTGACCGATCTAAAGATTTTATTATATATATATATATATATATATATATATATATATATATATATATATATATATATATATATATATATATATATATATATATATAATTCAAGAATTGCCACTTTAATAAAACCGTGGAATATATTTGTATAATTTTACTTCTGCTAATGAGGATTCGAACTCGGGCCTCTCAGATGTTAAGACATTGCGTTAACCACTACACCAACTGATGGTACATAAAGGAATCTGTCGGAACTGCTCCTGACATATCGCCTAGGCAGACAGTCCCTATTGAATCCTCCGACCACACTTGGGTCAGTGTAGTGGTTAACGCAATGTCTTAACATCTGAGAGGCCCGAGTTCGAATTCCTCATTAGCAGAAGTTGGTTATATATATATATATATATATATATATATATATATATATATATATATATATATATATATATATATATATATATATATATATATATATATATATATATATATATATATATATATATATATATATGGCCTATTTGCAGTGCGGCCATACTGGGTAATTACCCATAGGCGAAAAATTATCACTAGAGGTCATGACCAAGTAATTTTTAATTAAAGTCTTTTAAAATTGAACTTTACATCCCCAAGTTTAAAATCAATTAGAGATAACCACTAGAAACGCTTGGAAAAGCAGTTCTTTCTGATAGGTTTGAAACAATAAGTAGGTAAAATACTATATATAAAATTAGTTTATCATTTTCTAATTAATTAGCAAATCTTACAAATATACATTTGTCTGGTTGCCTCATAGATAATCAAAAATGTTCAATATAAAACTAAATATTGCAAAAGTTTTGATACGTAGTGAATTTATTTCATTGCAATCATCGAAGTAATTTAAATTAGAGTGAATATTTAATATTTGACAGTTAAGACAAATCATTGAAAATAGGTCAATACAGTCTTACCAAGGCAAGTAAATGGTTAGAAAAAAAAGACACGAAGCTTTCATAAATATAAACAAACATGTAGGTATATGCATGAACATATTTTGGTGAACTGTTCGCTCCGCACCACAGACACTAAAACATATATAGCAACATTATTTATTAATCTTACATATAATATCGAGGAATATATCTATCATTCGGATATCTTCCTCAAGCGAATGTGAGCACCTCATAAAAAACGGGGAAAAAACGAAGATTAGAAAGTACTGAGAATAGTATACGTGCTTTGTTAAGAGTTGCCTCTTGGAATAAAAAATTTCCTAAATTGTTCTTTGACTTAAAGAAATATGTATATACAGTAGAAGTTTCGGGATAAAACTCAGTAATCTTAAATGCGAAATAGGAAAAAAATGAAATCATTATATACTCTCCGAAGACAATTGAGAAGAAAAAAACACTGTTCGAAGATGCCGTTGAACGACAGCAGTAACAGCATATTAAAATCTGATTATTGAAAACCGAGCTTTTCAAAAGTAGATGTTTTCAAGGAAATAAGAAATATCCATTCCGATTTCCCAATACAATAAAAATCCGCTATCGGCAGAAGTGTGTCAGTTTCCTACAGTGCGGTTTTTGATAATCGACTTGATATCAAATGTTCAGTTAAAACTACTGATGTGTTTACTTTTACAATTTTTAAAGAGAATCCAATTTAAAATGGACCACTGAAATTACTATAAGGATCACAAATTAGGTCAAATAAGGGTCATTTAATTTGAGAACATAAAAGTTTACCAATACGTACAAATCTTTCAACACAAATTAAATAAAAATGAGCATGTACAAAGAATCCGCATGCCTAAAAGAGAATTTAGAAAGTGGATTCGCCATTAATAACATCGCTTTTTAAGAAGAAAAAGTAGAGGCATTGCGAAATCTCTTTAAACACTTTACAGTAGATTTATACTTCAACTGATGGTGATGAGTCTAGTTTTTAGTTTGTTTTATTGAGGTTCTTATACCCAATTTGGATATGAAAAATTAAGGATCACGTTCCTAATGCCAATACAAGTTTATATACATTGATTTTAATTTCCTCTAAAGGTAAAATAAGAGAATATGAAATAACTACGTTTAGCCGTAAAATTTGTCGAGAAGGATGATTTTAAATAAAGAAAACTGGAATGGTTACAAACTCGAAAATCATTTCTTTGTAGAAGACCAACATGAAAGAAGACTATTAAAACAAGGAGTGACGAACACCTTCAAAAACTTCTGTGCATGATGATATAGATGAAAGTCAAGAATTGACACTGGTTTCATCCACTGTTCCTATTTTATGATAGCAAAAATATATGTAACAGGTAAATAATTAAGGAATAAGATGCGACAAAAGTCACCAAAAATGTAGTGATAGGAAAATAATGTAAAATGTATTTGAAAAATACCTCGGTACATTTCCTTATTATCTCGAAACGAAAAATTATTAGATCCTTTTCATGTTTCTGTGCTAGCTGGTTTCGATAGAAATAGTGAAATGCGAGATGCAAGAACCTTACGCAGAAACTTATAACAAATTACAACAGTAACTGTTCGAAAACAAACTTAATACATATTGCCCCCAGGAAGAGATTTAGAAATGTTTTATAATTTTCGCTTTCTCATCGAAGATTTTGAGAGCACCTAATATAAAAATAAAGGTCTTTATTTACAGGTAGGATCGAGGTCTTTAATTATAATCTGACAGAACAAGTCATTATTATCGATCACCAAAATTTTATATATATATATATATATATATATATATATATATATATATATATATATATATATATATATATATATATATATATATATATATATATATATATATATATATATATATATATATATATATATATATATATATAACAGTGATAAAAAAAAAACATGCATTTTAAAAATATGAATAACTCGATAATTTTCCAACGTAGATAGTTCAAAATTAGACAAGAGCATAATTGAAGGTTTATTTATATTTGAGAAAATTTTACAAAATTCTACCTTTATTTGTAGATTTTTGATTTTTTTTTCAAGCTATATAAACAACTTAATTTCCATTGGTTTTATTTCAGAAATTTATATCCTTGAGATAATGATTTCCCGAAGAATATAAAATTCTTATTAAACATTATCGAATGGAGAAGTAGTATGGCAGAATGAAATTATTACATGAATTCCCTCACAAAGGATGGACTTTAGGGGGTTTAGACACTCTGCAAAAAAAAATTTGATGAAACCGCAAGCATTAAACGAAAAGCAGGAAGCGGGCGTCCCGTTTACTGCTTGCAGTTTCATCAATTTTCTTTAGCTGAGTGTCTAAACCCCCTAGAGACCATCCTTTGTGAGGGAATTCATGTAATAATTTCATTCTGCCATACTTCTTCTTCATTCGATAATGTTTAATAAGAATTTTATCTTCTTCGGTAAAAGGCATTATCTCAAGGATATAAATTTCTGAAATAAAACAATATATATAAATTAAGCTTTTTTTATATAGCTTGAAAAAAATAAAAAATCAACAAATAAAGGTAGAATTTTGTAAAATTTTCTCAAATATAAATAAACCATGAATTGTCTAATTTTGAATATCTACGTTGGAAAATTATCGAGTTATTGATAATTTTTGAATGCATGTTTTTTTGGGGGAAATCACCGATATATATATATATATATATATATATATATATATATATATATATATATATATATATATATATATATATATATATATATATATATATATATATATATATATATATATATATATATATATATATATATATATATATATATATATATATATATATATATATATATATATATATATATATATATATATATATATATATATATATTCCTGAGAAGGACTGGCGCAACAATCTTTATAAAGAGTCTCGTCCTCTCTTTGTCCAAGGTAGAATGTAAGCTTTTTCGTCCATCAACTCTTTCAATCTCACCAACTTTCCAGTATTTTTCTATCTGTCGAATTGTGTCACGCTCTTAGTAGGTTCGCTATTACAGGACTCTCCGACCGCACACCACCTCCACTGAGAAGGGCTTTTGCGACAGTCTTTACAAACAGTCTGATCCTTCTTTTCTCTGTCCAACTATCTGATTCCAGACTTAACCATCATGTTCAATCTTTCATGTACTCCACTGTTAAAAGTCTGGAACACACTTCCTTTTAGAGGTTTACCGATACCAGTAAAGAGGCCGATACCGATA
>SEYY01006182.1:0-18007 GCA_009176605.1 Armadillidium nasatum | reverse complement strand
ATCGATGCTAAACTGCATTATTTGGGTAGGTAAAGGCATACACCTTCACACATAGGCACTCCCATTACTCTACAATGTCGTAGGGACCTCCCAACTGATAAATTGTAGATGGTGCGTTAATTTTGCTCTTATATATATATATATATATATATATATATATATATATATATATATATATATATATATATATATATATATATATATATATATATATATATATATAAATGGTTATTTGAAATTTGTAGCTTTTTATAACTTTTGAAAGTGCAACTATTTGGATTTTGTTCTGTTTTGAAATTTAAGCGAAATCGACTGTCAAGTTGGTTTTCTATTTGAAAAACTTTCAAAATTGAATGTTGATGCAGTTGTTGCTGTCATTATTTTAATTATTTTTGAGCTTTTGAAAGTAAAACAAAAAGATCAAAAAGAATTTGCTCACTCATATATTCATATATATATATATATATATATATATATATATATATATATATATATATATATATATATATATATATATATATATATATATATATATATATATATATATATATATATATATATATATATATATATATATATATATATAGCGTTGTGGGAATTCTGTGTTGTTTAGTGGCCTGGTACTACCAGGACGCCTTTGCATGAGAGGAGAGGAGACGTCGACGTACGCTGTGTCTCACTTCGTAGTCAGGTCGTCTGCTTGCAGGCGTGTGGTGGTTACCACTTCTCTTCGAACTCGCCCGTGCCTTTTGGTAGACTCACTGTGATCGCAGAGTTGTATCGGTAGAACACAAAATTTAGAACTGCCGACTCCCACACAAAACTCTATGTGGCTCAATGCGGTTACAGAGTCGTTTTGCCTTGGACAAGGAGAGTGTAAAGCTACCGACTATCGCACAGCTCTCTCTGAGCCAGAGGGTCCTATCTCAGAGAGATAGCGAGCAGGAGACAATGAGGTTGTCGAGCTGCTCAGTCCACTAGCTGACTAATCGAGGCAATTTCTGCTTCGGGTAGGGGACACTGCTACTTCTCCTCTTCAGCAGGAGAATCCACGATTTCTTCTGCTTCGGCCAGCGGAGCAGCTACTTCTCCTCTTCAGGAGGTCGGCGGCGTCTTCTGCAGTGGTAGGCCCAGGAGAATCTCCTTCGGTGGCTCGTCTATAAGAGCAGATAACCACTTCTTAAGTTTATCAATACCTTCCAAAATTATTTCCAGTTTTATATATTTATTAAACGAGAAGGGATTGAATAACTTTCAGAACAGTTTCTACATTTTATTTGCCAAGTTCGTACTTATATTTAACATAATTTTACAAAAACCTGATCTTTTAAATACTTTTAGAAAATAAAATCGAATCAATATATAAAAAGTGGGTATATTTTATACAAGAACATTATTCTGCATAAAATTTAATATTACATAATTAAATACATTAAAATCGAAAGTTTCACATAAACTGTTTATTTAACAAAACATTAGAAAAGAATATAAAAGATACAAATTTTAATTTAAAAATTTTTTTTTTAGTCATTATCTAAAATAGGTGGGGATATATATACGTAAAATAAAGAATAAATAAATAAAAAATAATAATGAAAAAACGCGGGAAACTTTAAGAGAAGTCCATTAAGAAAAACAACACATTTCAACTTAAATTTACAAGTTTCTATTAATTTTAACAAGATATCCATTTATTGTGATAAATCTCAATTTTTTACATCTTTCACAATTATTATTTTTTTAAAAGTTATTTTTATTCAAATATGTTGTATTAAAATAGCAAAAATTCGGAAAAAAATAATAAACAAGTTAACGATGCAAAATCTTAGAAAACGTTTTAAAAGTCACAGAAATATTGCTTAACTTCACGGGAACTTATTTAAAAGCAATATATATATATATATATATATATATATATATATATATATATATATATATATATATATATATATATATATATATATATATATATATATATATATATATATATATATATATATATATAAGTCTGCTATATGGGAATTCGAACCCAGACTATTTAACTGGTAAGGCAGTGTTACATCTGAGCTATGACAGTTCAATAGTAAATCTCAAAGAGAAAGCTCATAGGCAACTGACTGCCATGCAGAATAACTCAAAGTACCACCCAGACTGCACTCGGATACAGGGCAACAGGTCAGTTGAGTATATGGTAGTCTGTCTCAGAGTGCACTCGGGGAGGTCAGTTGAGTTAGTTGCCTATGAGTTTTCCCTCTGATATTTCCTTTCGAACTGTCATGGCGCAGAGGTAACACTCACTTACCAGCCAAATGGTCAAGGTACGAATCCCTATACAGCAGACTTATATATATATATATATATAGTATATATATATATATATATATATATATATATATATATATATATATATATATATATATATATATATATATATATATATATATATATATATATATATATATATATATATTGTGAAATGTTGTATGCATTTAACGTCTGCTAAAGATGGTTATCCTGTATTTATTGTATCTTTTGTGAGAGTGTAAAGCGTCTTTAAATAATGAGATCTCGTTTTACTGAAGGAGAAAAAGATTAACATGAGTGTAATTTTTCTTTATGCTCATGACGAAGGTAAGGAAAGCCTCGAAGTATTCTCGAAGGTTTTTTTTTTTTTTTTTTTTTTTTTTTTTTAATTTTGTTTTAAAATTTGATATATTAATAATAATAATAGAAATATTTACAGAAAAGAGACATAATTTTGAAAACTTTATTTGCTTAACGTATTGAATATTTAAAAGTAAAATGTAAAATGAAAAATTGTTAATTTTTAGAATTGCTTTATTGGGATATATATATATATATATATATATATATATATATATATATATATATATATATATATATATATATATATATATATATATATATATATATATATATATATATTATATATATATATATATATATATATATATGGTGGCGCTTGAAATATCCAAGGGTTTTGACCGGGTATGGCGTGCGTCGCTGCACTATCAGCTCTCATCGTTTGGGTTTCCTCCTCTTGTAAAAAAAAAATTAAATAAATATTAAAAAAATAAAAAAATAAATAAAATAAACACACACACACACAAAAGATAAAAAAAAAATTCAAGAAAAAAAATTATTTGCAGTTTTCTGGAAAGAAAAACATTTGCTATCTTCTTTTTTTTCAAATACTTTAAGTAGTTTGTAAAAAAGGTTTTAAACCTCTCAGAAATATAAAAATTAAAACTATTTTCCTTTTTTAATATCTGCCGCTTTTATTTCGAACATAAAGTGTAAGATGTTGATTTCTTTTAATTAACAACATTTTTATCTCTTTGAAGAAGAGAAACATAAATTAACAACAGAAAGAAATTAATGAAAAAATTAACTCAACTTCGTTTTCAAAGAGAAAAATATTATAAATTTTATTCTTAATTTCTCTAATAATAATCTGAATTTACGAAGTGTTTAATGACAGCCATTTGAATAAACTTTAAAGCAAGAGGCATTAATTTAATAATTATATTAATTAAAATTAATTAAATTAATATTATAATTTAATAAAAACTATTAATTTGCCAAACTATACTATTCAAATAATAGAGATAGAGGTTAATTTCAATTTTGCTGACATATCACAAGATAACCTGAAAGCAGATTAATGATAATAATTACAAACTCATATATTATATATATATATATATATATATATATATATATATATATAATATATATATATATATATATATATAATATATATATATATATATATATATATATATATATATATATATATATATATATATATATTATATATTGTGTTATTACACTGAAGAATTATATTTCAAAGAGAAAAGTAAATTTTAAGCAGAATTTGAAACCGCTTTTCTTTGAGTTCAAATTCATATGTCTCGAATGAATGAATGAAATGAATTAAAAATGAATGAATGAAAAATGATTTCAAATTTTTTTTTTTTTCCACTCATTTTATTTCTCCTTAACCCTATCAAAATAAAGGGGAAAATTATTTTTACTAAGTAAAACAAAATTTTTGAAGCTTTAATTATATATATATATATATATATATATATATATATATATATATATATATATATATATATATATATATATATATATATATATATATATATATATATATATATATATATATAATATATATATATAAAATCTTTGATCTGTAGAAAGAACAGAAATATTAAAACAAACATGACACAAAAATATTATTTCTGTTCTTTCTACAGATGAAAGATTTTATATTTGTTTAAAAACAATCAATCAAAACTATTTCCTGATGATGGGATTAATATATTCCCGAAACGTTGAAAGAAAAAAATAAGCTTTACATAAGTTTTCCTACAATTATTTTAATTATAGAATTAGTTTTAAATTGATTTTAACTATGATTTATTTTTCCTTGAATAAATAAAAGACAAATTTTAACCGAAAATTTTATTGTTTCTCCGAAGAAAATGTTCCGAGCTCTGGTGCTACTCTTCATTATAAAAACCAGATTTCCCAAGAATAGAAACGTGTACGATATTATATATATATATATATATATACGTAAAATATTAACGCACACTGGCTGTTATTATTATTGTTGTTATTATATAAGTGTTATTATTTGAATATTTTGAGAGCAAAAAAAATTTTTTTCCTTATTTTCAAATATTTTAGAACTGAGGCTTCTAAAAACCTTGAAGGATTCTGTATTCTTTTTCCTTTTTAATTTCCAACCTTTTTCTCTTTTCAAAATCAAAATATTTTAATAAGATTTTTCAATACAATATAATAAGTTTCTCTCCTTTAGTAAAATGGTGTTTGAATTTAATGTCTGAATAAAGAGGATTATCCTGTATTTATGATATCCTTTGTTGGAGTTTAAAGCGTCTTTAATAATAGGATCTCGTATTACTGAAGGAGAAAAATATTAACATGAGTGTAATTTTTCTTTATGCTCATGACGAAGGTAAGGAAAGCCTCGAAGCATTCCCGGAGGTAAAGAGTAAACAGTAAAATCATTTCCTTCTCTTTTTCAGTATTATTATATATATATATATTTATATATATATATATATATATATATATATATATATATATATATATATATATATATATATATATATATATATATATATATATATATATATATATATGACAGTATACACGTACTCAAAAACTTCGATATTAGTAAGTTTCGTAAATTACTTATCGACTACATTTATCTTATCAAAAGTCATTTTTTGCGGAAAATCTGACGGAGTTTGAGAGTCACTTGTTCAATACGGTCTAAAAAGAACCTAAAATGGTTCAAAGTAGGGTTGGCCGACGCACCGGGTGCGGTGAGGTGCGCAAGACTATTTCAGCAACACGGTGCGGTGCGGTGCGGTGCGTGCCCTGGTGCGCACCGCACCGAATAATTGTTTCCTGCGATAATCTTCTGTTCCGAAGTATTTTATATATATATATATATATTAGAGGTGGACCGGATATCCGCATCCGCATCCGCAACTGCGGATATCCGCATCATTTTTCCAATATCCGCATCCGCGGATATCCGCAATTGGATATCCGCAACCGCATCCGCATGGGCGGATAGTAAATAATTTCGTATCATGCAATCGATAAAAACTTTCAAAGGAAAAACTTTGTACTGAAAGCAGAACCTCTTTCTGAGCGCCATACAGGCGACTATCTTGAAACTGTATTTGAAAAGATGCTGACAAAATGGAAGATTTCATTAAATGAAGTGCACTGTGTAGTCAGGGATTCGGGCACAAATATAAAAAAAAGCACTTTCTCTTGCAAGAGTGAAAAATGTAGATTGCTTTGCACACCAAACTCAAATAATAGTTAAAAATTAAATTATGAGTCAAAAATGTGTCTCCGATTTAATAACCAAATGTAGGTTAATTGCTACGCATTTCAATCACTCCGTTGTAGCCCAAAATGAGCTGAAGAAAATACAAACAAGATTAAATGTTCGTCCACTTTCTGTCATGCAAGATATTCAAACACGCTGGAATAGTAGTTTGCATATGCTTGAGAGGATGAGTGAAATTAATGAGGCCATTTGCTTTTAGCCCAAAATGAGCTGAAGAAAATACAAACAAGATTAAATGTTCGTCCACTTTCTGTCATGCAAGATATTCAAACACGCTGGAATAGTAGTTTGCATATGCTTGAGAGGATGAGTGAAATTAATGAGGCCATTTGCCTTTTATGCTTCAAGCAGCACAAAAATAAAGCCTCTAACAGCTGACGAAAATGACATTTTAAATAATTGTATTAATATCCTTAAGCCTTTTGAAGAATTAACAAAGACTATAAGTTCAGCTGAATCATGTTTGTCAGATGTGATACCACTTGTTTCAACATTGAAAGTTGTGTTAACAAATGTTATTAAGTCTAAAGGAGTTTCAAAGATGACTGAAACATTAATGAAGGAGATGAACGACGGATTTGAAAACCTGGAAAATGATGATGCTTATACAATTGCAACCTTTTTAGATCCTAGGATACAAAACAAAATTTTTTAAACCACTTGTTTCTCAGAATGTTAAAATCAAATTAGGATGCTTATGCGATGAGATGATAGAAACAGCAAAAATAACGCCTTTCAAGAAAAAGCAAAAGCTGTCAGATACAAAAGAAACAAAATCTGTTAGCTTAAGCATTGCTAAATCAATGAAAGATCTTCTAGCTTCCAGCAGCGATGAAGAATCACAGTCAGAAGTGTCAAAGGATACAATATCGATTATTGAAAATTATCTGAAACTCCCACGTTTGGAGGCAGATAAAGACCAACTGGTTTGGTGGAGAGATAATTGCAAAAGTTTTCCTTTTCTTGCTGAGCTGGCAAGGACTTATTTAGCATGTCCTTCAACTAGTGTTGCTAGTGAGCGTCTTTTCAGTGGAGCAGGCCTCATTTACGACGAAAAGCGAACCAAACTTTCACCTGAAAGAGCCCAAAAGCTTTTATTTCTAAAAAAAAACTTACCAATTATTAACTTCAAATGGAATATGTGAAACTGTGAAGTGTGAAGGTAATACTGAATTACTGGCTATATATATATATATATATATATATATATATATATATATATATATATATATATATATATATATATATATATATATATATATATATATATATATATATATATAACCTTTTTCCAAATGGGTGGAGGTTGGGGAAAAAGGTTGGTGGGTGTTCAAGAGTTGGGTCCCCGTCCCACACCCTGGTAACATAGATTCTGGATATTATATTTAAAATTCCAAGAATCTATGACAAAAACTCTTAAAAAATTAAACTATCCGCATCCGCATCCGCATCCGCATCTGCGGATATCCGCAATTGAATATCCGCAACCGCATCCGCATCCGCGGATAGTAAAAAATTACTATCCGGTCCACCTCTATAATATATATATATATATATATATATATATATATATATATATATATATATATATATATATATATATATATATATATATATATATATATATATATATATATATATATATATATATATATATATATATATATATATATATATATATATATATATATATATATATATATACATATATATATATATATATATATATATATATATGAGTGGAACCATCCCAGATCTGTGAAACGTACTCCATATACAATGAAAACAGCACACCTATGAAAACTAAGCATATTTCGAAGGAGCCCCAGAACATTCAACCTCACAGAAACTTATTTTGAAAGAGAAGTATTGTGATCCTTCCATGAAAGATTACGACTTACGAGAAAAAGACATAGCGAGAATATTAAAGACAGACAGTAGAGTACATGTAAGATTGAGCATAGCGGTTAAGTCTGGGGTCGGAGAGTTGGACGCAGAAAGGATGAGAGTGTATATATATATATATATATATATATTATATATATATATATATATATATATATATATATATATATATATATATATATATATATATATATATATATATATATATATATGCTTCAATTGTATATGTTGGTGCGGTGCGGTGCGGTGCGGAGCACCGCATTTTGCTTCCGGTGCGGTGCGGTGTGGTGCGCAACAAATGACAGTTGGTGCGGTGCGGTGCACGACGACCTTGTGCGGTGTGGTGAAGTGCGGTGCGGAAAATTCCGGAGCTCGGCCAACCCTAGTTCAAAGATTGTGTTGGTTCATGAATTTACATGTCTTAATTTTAATTCGAGAATTAAGTGAGGTATTATTTGATACAAAATATACTCTTATTAAGTGTGAACATATACGTATTAATAGTGTTATTGATAATTAATTAAATTTTAACTTAAACACTTTTATTATTGTATTTAAATTAATAAGTATTGAAAATGTTATTACAACGCTATATATAAAAAAAAAAAAAATATCCAAATCCTTATAAAACATTTCTCTTTGTGAATAGAATTTTTTTTCATTCGTGAAACTTTTCCCAAAAAGAATTTAAAAAAAAAAACCGTAGAATTTTCGTTTTTCAAATTCCGCTAAAAAAAAAAAAAAAATTGTAGTTTTCCAGAAAGAATAACACTTGCTATCTATTTTATTATTTTTTTCAAATACTTTAGTTAGTTTAAA
Source organism: Armadillidium nasatum (assembly GCA_009176605.1). Classification (NCBI taxonomy): domain Eukaryota; kingdom Metazoa; phylum Arthropoda; class Malacostraca; order Isopoda; family Armadillidiidae; genus Armadillidium; species Armadillidium nasatum. The sequence goes on along the minus strand of SEYY01006182.1, from coordinate 9,354 downwards.
AAAAAAAAAAGGTTTTAAACCTCTCAGAATTCAAAAAAGTAAAACTATTTTCCTTTTTTAATATCTGCAGCTTTTATTTCCAACATAAAGTGTAAGATGTTGATTTCTTTTAATTAACAACAACTTTATCTCTTTTGAAGGAGAGAAACATAAATTAACAATGGAAAGAAATTAATGAAAAAATTAACTCAACTTCGTTTTCAAAGAGAAAAATATTATAAATTTTTTTCTTAATTTCTCTAATAATAATCTCAAATTACGAAATGTCTTCAGACAGCCATTTAATTAAATTTTAAAGCAAGAGGCATTAATTTAATAATTATATTAATTAAAATTAATTAAATTAATATTATAATTATTTAAAAACTATTAATTTGCCAAATTTTACAATTCAAAATAATAGAGGTTACTTTCAATTTTGCTGACATGTCACATGCCAAAAACCTCAATGTAGATTAATGATAATAATTACAAACTCATTTTATATATATATATATATATATATATATATATATATATATATATATATATATATATATATATATATATATATATATATATATATATATATATATATATATATATATATATATATATATATATTATTCCAAATATTAGTGTTATTACACTGAAGAATTATATTTCAAAGAGAAAAGTAAATTTTAAGCCGAATATGAAACCGTTTTACTCTGAGTTCAAATTCATAAATGTCTCGAATGAATGAATTAAATGAATGAATGAAAAATGATTTCAAATTTTTTTTCCCACTCATTTTATTCTTCCTTAAGCCTATCAAAATAAAGGGGAAAATTATGTCTACTAAGTAAAAACAAAATTTTTTGAAGTTTGAAATATATATATATATATATATATATATATATATATATATATATATATATATATATATATATATATATATATATATATATATATATATATATATATATATATATATATATTAGGGATGGAGCGATACCAAAATTTTTACCGATACCGATACCTAAAAATGTGCCGATACTTGCCGATACTACTACCGATAACGATGCTTTACTCTTATCCAAAAAATTTGCCGATACCGATACCGATACAGTATCGGAAAATATGCCGACACTTGCCGATACCGATACTTCACTCCATCCCTATATATATATATATATATATATATATATATATATATATATATATATATATATATATATATATATATATATATATATATATATATATATATATATATATATATATATATATATATATATATATGCTGGTATTGAATTTTTGAGTTGCTTTTGTAATGAAAAGGAAAGTCGACTATTAAATTGGTTTTCCATTTGAAATACTTTTAATACATATTTTTTTTTTTTTTTTTTTTTTTTTTTTTTTGCAGTTCATGTTTTTATTGTAATTAAAAAAACAAAAAAAAAACAAAAAAAAAAACAAAGGATATAAGGACTGTTCTTGCTCATTCTCATTTTTTATTTTTTAATTTATTTATATATATATATATATATATATATATATATATATATATATATATATATATATATATATATATATAATATATATATATATATATATATATATATTATTTATTTTCGTACAAAATTAACGCACACTGGCTCATATATAAGTGTTATTATTTGAATATTTTGAGAGCAAAAAAAATTTTTTTCCTTATTTCCAAATATTTTAGAACTGAGGCTTCTAAAAACCTTGAAGGATTCTGAATTCTTTTTCCTTTTTAATTTCCAACCTTTTTCTCTTTTCAAAATCAAAATATTTTAGGAAGATTTTTCAATACAATTTAATAGGTTTCTCTCCTTTTTGTAAAATGGTGTTTGAATTTAATGTATGATAAAGAGGATTATCCTGTATTTATGATATCCTTTGTTGGAGTTTAAAGCGTCTTTAATAATAGGATCTCGTATTACTGAAGGAGAAAAAGATTAACATGAGTGTAATTTTTCTTTATGCTCATGACGAAGGTAAGGAAAGTCTCGAAGCATTTCCGAAGGTAAAGAGTAAACAATAAATACATTTTCTTTTCTTTTTATAAGTGTTAGTTTTCTGTTATTTTTTTTTATTTTTTTTTTTTTTTAAATGGTATTTTATTTTAAATGTTAAAATGTGCAAATATAATTTTGAAAATATTTTGTTTAGTTTACTGAATTTACGAATATAAAAATGTAAGCTAAAATATTTAAAGGGAAAACGTTCACATTCTTATGAATTGCTGCAATTGAATATATATATATATATATATATATATATATATATATATATATATATATATATATATATATATATATATATATATATATATATATATATATATATATATATATATATATATATATATATATATATATATATATATATATATATATATATATATATATATTACACAAAGAATATAATTATTTTTTTAAGTAAGTTATGAAAATGAGAAGATAAAAATTCAATTTATCGAAAGTTAAAATCATTGCGAAGAATAAGTTTGAAGCGGACAGTCACGTCTTCGAAACGTCCAAATAAATCGTCAAATTTTCCCAATTTTTAGTTAATTCATTTATATATTTCTTGATTTTTAAATGATATAAATACTATAGGTGTAATTTAATACAAGATTTACTATTATAATGGATTGGTATATACCTATAAATAAAATAATTATATTTTAATATTAATATACGAGAAATATGTATTTAAATTATAAATACATATAAAAATATCTTGTCAATTTTGACACTAAAATAATTCAAATTTAAAATACAGTTTCTCTGAATTGTATTTAAAATAAATCCTTTCTCAGAACAATAAATTTCTTTTTCTTTTATGAAACTAAAGTTAAAAGTAAAAGAATATTATGTAATTAAAAGCATTAGTATTTTCTTTCCTGATAATTCGCTAAAAGAAAAATTTAAAAACTTTTGATAAAATTATTCGTAGTTTTCTAAAAAGAAAAAAAAAATACATTTCTTTTCCACTTAAATTTTTTCAAATACTTTTAATTAGTTAGAAAAAAAAGAAAAAAATTTAAACTTTCATAAAAAAAATTTTCTTTCATTTTAACATTCAGTATAAGATGTTGATTTCTTTTAATTAACAAATAAAATATTAATATATATTATATATATATATATATATATATATATATATATATATATATATATATATATATATATATATATATATATATATATATATATATATATATATATATAATATATATATAATTTTCAAAATCATATCTGTCTCAGATGAATCTTCCATGAATGAAGAAATATTGATTTTAAAATTTATAATTTTTCCGTCAAATTTTATTCCTCTCAACCTACCATCAAAATAAAGAGAGAAATTGTCTGTCTCTCATCAACAAAATTGAGTTTATTAAAAATATTTTAAATGCAGGTAATGGATTTTTACGCTGCTTTGTAAAGCAAATTGAATTCTACTGTTAAAATTGGCTTTCTATTTGAAATACTTTTAAAATTGATTGTTGTTCCAGTTGATATTGTTATTATTGTAATTAAAAAAAAAAAATGATTGAAGATATATATATATATATATATATATATATATATATATATATATATATATATATATATATATATATATATATATATATATATATATATATATATATATATATATATATATATATATACAGGGTGTATCAGTAAGTATGTAACAGCCTTGTAACTCATTAGCGACGCCTTGAACAGTAAAATGCTTATGGATAAAATGTCATTCAATAACATTGTTAAGTTATATGACATGTTTGTTTTACCTTCCGCGCATGCGCAGGATGATCCTTGCGCACAAACATGCATTTTTCCAATGGAACAGTATGTGTGTATTTATGTATATGGAATGTACGGGAAATATTATGAGGAAACTATTTAGAGAGCTTTTGCAGTTGGATTGCTTGTTTTAGCGCAATTGAGGGAAACAAATATTTATGTTAAAAAACCTATTCAATTGATATGTAGTGTAACGGAATAATTTAAAATGTTTTCAATCAGTTGTGAATTTGACAGACAACCACGTAAATGTTAACATTATAAAGGTCTGTAAGGAGCAAGGTCATTAATTCAGTAGGTCTGAGGACGTCATATATTCACGGTATTTTTGTTTATTAACAACCCGTAAGTAGACGAAATGCCACGTGACCTGTACACCGAAGAGGAGAAACGAGATATGTTGGAGGCGTATATTACTCAAGGTAAAAATGCTCGTAGAGCTGCAAATTACTACGGACAACGACACCCAGATAAACGACTGCCATCCTACATCACATTCTTCAGAGTCTATCAAAGGTTTGTCACTACAGGATCTATTCTACAACCTCCTCAACACGTGCCACGAGGCAGCAGGCTCCGCACCTTCGACATTGAACTAGAAGTTTTGTTATACACGATTGAGAATCCTACATCGTCATTACGACAGGCAGGTAGGGTTCTTGGAATCTCGAAAGATACCATTCGTAGGATTCGTATGGAATACAATATGTTCCCTTACAGGCCCCATGTTGTGCATGGACTGCTGCCAAATGATCTACAGCGGAGGTTGGTGTTCTTGGCCACGATGGATGGTCTTATATCCGATATGCCTGACATATTGCAAAATATTTTGTGGACAGATGAATCTCGTTTTACGAACAATGGCGTTCTCAATCGATGGAACTTTCGCCACTGGGCAGAAGAGAACCTTCATATATAAAAGGTTTGCTACCCGCCACCAGGTGACATTTTCGGTGAACGTTTGATGTGGTTTGCTTAATAACAGGCTTATTGGACCCTACTTCTTTGATGAAAATCTGACAGGACTTGGGCTATCTACATTTCCTGAAAGGTGACCTCAGCAACCTTCTTAGTGACATACCATTACGGACACACCAAAGGATGTATTTTCAGCATGATGGCTGCCCAGCTCACAATGCAGCAGTTGTGACCAATTACATTAACAGGACCTTCCAAGGCAAATGGATTGAACGAAGTGGGCCTGTTCAATGGCCTCCACAATCACCCGACCTTACTCCTCTTCACTATTTCTTGTGGAGATATCTAAAAAATATGGTGTATGCGGGGTATGGGAACCCAGTGACCTCAGCTGGTGAGCTTCTCGTCAAATACGCCAGGCTTGCCTTAGAATGAATCCCGCGTCAATCACTTTGGCAAATAGCACGGAATGAATTAAGAGAGCAGATGCCTACATTCAGATGGATGGAGGACATTTCGAGCAGTTCCTGTAAATACTATATTTATTTCATTATTTATTTATTTATATGTTTACTTATTTATTTATATTCTGTATTTATGTATGCATGGTATTTGTATATTTATCAAATAATTCTTTAACACAAATTTGTTATCCTCAATTTCGCAAAAACAAGCAATTCAACTGCAAAAGCTCTCTAGTTTCCTCATAATATTTCCCGTACATTCCATATACATAAAAAAACACATACTGTTCCATTGGAAAAATGCATATTTGTGTGCAAGGAGCATCCTGCGCATGCGCGGAAGGTAAAACAAACATGTCATATAACTTAACAATGTTATTGAATGACATTTTATTCATAAGCATTTTACTGTTTAAGGCGTCGTTAATGAGCTACAAGGATGTTACATACTTACTGATACACCCTCTGTAGAGAGAGAGAGAGATGTGTGTGTGTGTGTGTGTGTGTGTGTGTGTTCTAGTTGTTTAAAGCTAATTTCATTTTTTTTTTTTTTTTTTTTTTTTTTTTTCATGATTTATATTTTTTATATATATTTTTTGTTTTTATTTTGTGATCTCTCTTTGTTGTTGCTAGTTTACTGTTTTCAAATTTTATAACCTTTTTATTTATTTCAGTTCTAGAAAATGATTTCAGTGAAAATCGAAACGTTGAAAATTATTAATATAACTATATGTAATTTATAACTATTTAATTAAAACTTATTTTATGTTGCATCTTTTCTTTGCTCTGCTGTTTTTGCTTAAAATTAGGCTTAATAGAAGCACGTCTATTTATATTATTAAAACGAAATATGGATCAGCATGCCTTCTCAAAGTTCGACGTTGGGAATGTACTTATCACAAGCTAATAAAGGCACAACTCGATCTTCAATTCCTGATTACGTGCAAGTTCAACAACATGGCTCCTAAATTTCTGCATTTTAAATTATACCGCCAATCGTTACATACTTCACATCTGTATAAGGATATATTGAATAAACTGTTACAACAGGAGATCAAATACAAAAATCGTCTAATTACAAATTATACTTCTCTGATTAAATCTTATTTACTTAAGTTGAATCGCAGCTATCAATATTGGATTTACTATGTTTAAAACTTACAGTTCGTGGCAATATTTATAACTTACGTAATCAAACTTTTATGAAACATTCGACTAAACTTCATAACTTGAATATTTCCCCACCTGCATTTAGCAATCCTGATCATCATATTCATAATGTATCATCATATATGTACTCTCTAAACGAGAAAAGTTGCTTTTGTCCTTGGGCTTAAATTTTTCTCTTCCTAGGATTAAATACAATTATTACAAATTTTTCTTATCATTTCGAAAAGGATGGCCTTCAACTTTATAAAGAGTGAACCCATTCTTTAAAGCTACTTTCAAGCAGATATGTGATAAGATCAGAACCTCAGCTGTCGCTAATTTTAAGTTGACTTTTGGTTCTCTCATTAACCCGTTAATTACAGTCAATGACGTTAAAATCCTAAAGAATTTGGGTACCAAAAAAGATATCATTTGCCTTCCTGACAAAGGAAAGGGAGTTGCTATTCTTAATAGGACGGAGTATGATGAGAAGGTTCTACAATTACCTCAGGATCGTTCAAAATTCATACAGGTTGATACCCCAGCCCATATATATATATATATATATATATATATATATATATATATATATATATATATATATATATATATATATATATATATATATATATATATATATATATATATATATATATATATATATATATATATATATATATATATATTATGGAGCGAAGCTTCGCAACTTTAACTGGATTATGGCTTTTTTAAATACTGCAAAATAAACTCAAAATTTGTTATTAAAAAAATATGCAACCGCAAAATAACCGAAATCGCACTTGCAAAAGAAAAATAACCAATATAACCGCAACCGCGGGTGCGCAATTTTTCAGTTTTAATAATATATATATATATATATATATATATATATATATATATAATATATATATATATATATATATATATATATATATATATATATATATATATATATATATATATATATATATATATATATATATATATATATATATATATATATAATATATTATAAAACCACATCTCTTGTGTAGTTGAGATATTCAGAATTTTTAAGTGAACTTTACAGAGTATCGAATACTGACCTCTTAGATGGTTATAAGACAGTGTTACCTCTGTACCATGACAGTACAAAAGGAAAACGCAACGAACAAGCTCATAAGCAATATGTCATAACCGAAATCGCACTTGCAAAAGAAAAATAACCAATATAACCGCAACCGCGGGTGCGCAATATTTCAGTTTAAATCCATATATATATATATATATATATATATATATATATATATATATATATATATATATATATATATATATATATATATATATATATATATATATATATATATATATATATATATTATATATATATATTATTAAAACCACATCTCTTGTGTAGTTGAGATATTCAGAATTTTTAAGTGAACTTTACAGAGTATCGAATACTGACCTCTTAGATGGTAAGACAGTGTTACCTCTGTACCATGACAGTACAAAAGGAAAACTCAACGAACAAGCTCATGAGCAACATGTCATGCAGACTCTCTCAAAGGATTCACCCTCCCCTCCACCGACTACATTCGGGTAAAAGGCAACAGGTTAGTTACTATCTCCTCTCTCACAGACTATTAAATATGTTAATATTAAAGACTACATATCTCGTGGAGATAAACTTCAGAATTTTTAAGCTTGCAATTCGAAGTATCGGACCCTCACCTCTTAGATGGTAAAAGTGAGTTTTACCTCTGTACTACGAGAGTACAAAAGGAAATTACAATGAGCGATCTCATAATGAACCAGTCATGCAGACCCTCTCAAAGGAACCCTTTCGACTCCATGAAAAGTTTCTCATGAGTTTTCTCATTGTGATTTCCTTTTGTGCTGCATTGGTAAAGAGGTAACACTCTGTCTAAGTGGTCAGGGTTCGATTCTCCGTATAGCATCATGTAGACCCTCTCAAGGGAACCCCCTCGACTGCATGACAGGTTGCTCATGGGCTTTCTCATTGTGATTTCCTTTTGTGTTGTATTGGTAAAGAGGTAACACTCTAAGTGGTCAGGGTTCGATTCTCCGTATAGCAGACTTAAAAATTCAGAATATATTGTGAAGGATTGATATATGTGGAAGAAAATGGAAAATAAACTACGAAAGTTATAGTCAGGAATAATGAACATTTTAAAAATTGTCATTTGTCTTCAAGGGGTCTTGTGATTTACAAGTGGAAAGTTAACCGAGTAATTTTTATTGTTGTTTTTGCTGAAACCAGTTAGTAAGTTAACTACAAAAGTTTATGGTGCTTTTTATAATTTACACATCACAGGAGTTGGAGGTGAATAGTTAAGAAGCTTGTTATTGAAAACTTTCGAACTAAAACAACTGAGTGTTTTAATTAATCATAAAATTAAAGGAACTATCCCAAATCGTTAAAACTCCAAATCAAGTAAGATCGGGTAAGTTAAATTATAAATAAATTGTAGTGTCGTTTAATTAATATTATAAAAGTAAAACTGAAAAGAGTTATGCAAATAAAGTCACACGTTCAGATAACGTGGTGAAAATTAATATAGTTTTCGAAATAGTAACAAAAACTAAAATATTAAAATTTGATCGTAATTTATTATTTATTATTATTATTATTGAGTGTGAATTTAAGGTTTAGATTTTAGTCGTCATTGTTACGACTGTAATTGCTATTGTTGTAACTTGGGCTAACAATTAATGCTATTGATATTTGAACTTGCTAACAATTAATGTTATTGATATTTGAATACTATAATTATTTTCGATTATATTAGCTATTTTTAATAATATTGTCATTACTACTATTGTATTGGGAAACCGTAATTATTGTAATTTTTTTTCATATTGCTCAGGTATCTGTGATAGGACCAGAAAACATCGGTGTGGGGACCAGAGAACATCAGTGACTGAATTGAACGTTGAGGTTGTTGTCGTGATTAGGTGATACGTCCTCATTGCACTTCTGGTGAAGTTGAGTCCTCAAGGAAAGCGAATAGTTG
>SEYY01006181.1:10000-12500 GCA_009176605.1 Armadillidium nasatum | reverse complement strand
TGAATTGACATGCAGAACTAGGTCATTAATGAATAATAGAAAGTGTGAAGGAATAAAACAGAATTTAGAGAAACGCCACCATTGGTGAATTTTAAAGGATGAAAGATGATAGTTAATATAAACCAAATGGAAAGGAAAACAGAAAATAAATGAAGGTTGCCATCATGCCTTAATTTATAACGTTTAAGTCGAAGGAATGAGGAAATTGAGTAGGATGGGGTGCTTCCTCTTTATCAGTGGAAATACATGTCAATATAGAAATTTAATCTGGATTAAGATGTATATTCAGAGAAAGAGTAAAAATATGTTAAATGACGGGTTACCATAGTTCACTAAAAAGAAGGCAAGTTACCAAAGTGTTCAAAAATTGTAATTGCTTATTATAACATTATAACATATTCAACAAGTCTATATAGAGAAAAAAATATTTATCAGAAGTAGTTTAATTGGAGGGGCGAAAAGTTCTAGTATCCACATTTTAAAAGAGTAGTGTAAAGTAGCCCACTGTATATTGGTTTAATCACTACTGATTCTACTAGAGGACAAAGTTCTTTAAAAAAAACCATTAAGAATAACCTTTTTATTAATTCCTTTAGAAATTCAGGAAAATGTTGGAAGAATATATCTAGAGAGAAAGCTAAATATTTGCAGAGAGTTGCACAATACAAAATTGACTGAATATTGAGGTTTCACTACAAGCAAGATTGAAATTTAATATCTCTATTAGGAAGTCATCTGAATGTTCCCATTTTCTTGTGTTGCGAGGTTATTATAATACCGGAAGGGTAGTAGTAAATTTACTGCTTGTTTCCTTGTTACACCCATAGAAAAATGAAAGAGCCCCAAAGTTGAGTCGTAATGGTAAAAATAAAGACTTCAGGAAATTTGAAAATAAGGAAAATTAATACATTATTTAGTCTTAGCCTTAAAATATAAATGGTACTTAAAGCACTCCGAATACTGAAGCAGTACTGGATAAAAAAACTGAAAAAGTTTTTGAATAGTTCGAGCAACTGTGAAAAAAACATAAAAATACTTTTGGAAGAATACAATGATGGCAGCTTGTCTTCCTAACTTTTATAGTTTAATGGAAATCCAAGCGATTGCTAATATGTATTATCTTATATTGACATAGGGTACCTAAATAGAGATAGAGAATATGTTTGTCAGAATCATCCGGGGAAGGCCGAATTGACTGAAAACAGCAAGATTGGAGAGATTATCTCATTCATTTGAAAGATTAGCAATAGCCATTAGAGCATTAGTATGAATATGTGAAATTAAATTTTTTTTACAGGTTTCGGTAAAAACTGGTTTACCTGTCGAAAAGTAACATATTTGCAGTAATTTCTATCTTAATAAAAATTAACAAAAGTAATTAGGGAAAAAAAATTTATCACAAACGAAATACAGTCTTATTCGCTTTAATTTGCTTAACGACCATAGCTAAATGGAGAAGAATGAAATTGAATAATGGTGCTGTAAACATTCAGAACAGAATAAAACGAGAAAAAAAAGATTAGCATACCAATGGTTTCAGTTTATCCAATGATTAAAAAGGAGTAAATCTGTTTATCCATTTGTGTATCTATACTTTTTCAGTAGGGATTAAATTATCTACATATGAACATGGACAAACTCCAAATAGGAATTGAAAATATAATAATATTACAATAAAATATAAAGTGGTAGGACAAAATTAAGGATAATTTTTTGTAAAAGAATGATAAAAAAAAACTACAACTTACATTTAAAATATTATTCAGATTTTAAAACAATGTCATTCCTCATGTTCCCATTCTTCACATTCATAACATTCTTCAGTAGAAAAGAAAAACCATCAGTATTGATGATAGTGAAAGGTTTGATTTTCAAAGAAGTATATATTGGAGCTTTTCATTCACTTTTACTCTAACTCTTACAGATATTTCCACTTTACACCTATTTATAATAGCCATTTATATATAGTATATATATATACATATATATATATATATATATATATATATATATATATATATATATATATATATATATATTATATATATATATATATATATATATATATATATATATATATATATATATATATATATATATATATATATATATATATATATATATATATATATATATATATATATATATATATATATATATATATATATATATATATATATATATATATATATATATATTATATATATATATATATATATATATATATATATATATATATATATATATATATATAATATATATATATATATTATATATATATATATATATATATATATATATATATATATATATATATATATATATATATATATATATTATATATATATATATATATATATATTATATAATATATATATATATATATATATATATATATATATATATATATATATATATATATATATATATATATATAATATATATATATATATATATATATATATATATATATATATATATATATATATATATATATATA
>SEYY01006180.1:0-11749 GCA_009176605.1 Armadillidium nasatum | reverse complement strand
TTAAAACTTTATACTTTCACCGTCCGCATTCCCAAGTTTTAACTTTAACAGAACTTTTGTTTAAATTACGATAATTTTTATACACGGACCAGTTTGACTAACAAAACTTAACTTACCCGTTACACGGGACTTGAAAACTTGCTGAAAACCTCTTCAACTAAGAATGGTAACTTTGCCAACTAAGAATGATAACTTCGCCAACCAAGAATGATAACTTCGCCAACCAAGAATGGTAACTTCGCCAACTAAGAATGGTAACTTCAACTAAGAATGGTAACTTCTCAACTAAGAATGGTAACTTCGCCAACCAAGAATGGTAACTTCGCCAACCAAGAATGGTAACTTCGCCAACCAAGAATGGTAACTTCGCCAACCAAGAATGGTAACTTCGCCAACCAAGAATGGTAACTTCGCCAACCAAGAATGGTAACTTCGCCAACTAAGAATGGTAACTTCGCTTTTTCAGAAGCAATCCACTATTTTCAAACTGTTAACACTAATTTTAGCTACAATTTATCATAAATTCTCCTTTAAATTTGTCACAGAGTAATTCTCAAAAAAGCTTCTCCGAACTGAAAAGCACGCATAATTTCACCAACTATTTAGTTGGTTTTTTGGTTTTAAAATGCAGCCTCTCACACTACTCCCCCTCAGAGATTTGCGCAGCTAATCTCTAACAAAAATTATTAGTCTCTCGTGGAAAATCTTCTTCTCGCTTCCGTTCTTCTCTCGTACTCTATGATTCTCCCTTGCACATTAGAAAACTCAGGCACCGACCCTCTCGATCTCGTCCTCGGCGGTGAATAATTCCTATCTTCGCAAGGTTCTCCAATTTCATTAATTATTTTTTTACTATGGTCAATCGATTCCTCTTCATATTCTCCTATTTCACGTAATTCATCTCTAATAGATTTAACTACAGCCCCTGTTTCCGACACATCTAAGAAACTATGGAATCCTCTCGAATCTTCCGATGGTTCTGCCATTCCTATTCCCAATTCTTCTACTAGTCGGTCAATGGTTGTCTCTTTCGTATCGCTATTGTCATCACTTTCTTCATTTATTTTTGCTCCCAATGTATAGCTCCGCTCCGGAAACCGCAGTGATTGTTCAAATTTTCCTATATCAAACGAGCTGTCTTCATTATCTGTGGTGTCTACATCGAACCAATCCAGATGTTCGCCGGCCATTATTGGTGAATAAATATAATCATCGTCTGTTTGCGTATAAGCATCCTTGAAAACTTTCCTAACCATATTAGTCCCGATATCATGCCTCTCTGGAACGCTATTAATGGCTAACAGTTTTAACTTATTCCATGTAGCTTTATTCCTCGATCTCTCTATTGCTAATTCACTCTTGCTTGGAAAACTCCAGTTTACATTGTATTGAGATGATTCTTCCACAAACCCTTCGGTGCTCTCCTGCATGTCCATTGCTGATTCTTCAGGAACCGACTCTCCAACATCAGGTATTTTAAAATAATCGGACAAATAAGGCGGAGGGTCCGCCCAAATTCTGAGATGGGAATAATGAACTTTCATTACTTTACCATGGCCCTCAATTACATATGCCATCCCTCCAGAAACTACCTTTGTCACTGTATAAGGACCCTCGTAGCGTTCTTCCATTTTTCTGCCAAGAGATCTATCCACCGTTATTATCTTCCTCTTTACTTTCACACCTAGTCCATAGGGCAACCATCCAGGATGTCCTTCACGCCATTTTTCTTGTTCCTCTCTTGGAATTGGTAGCACATGTCCGCTTTCATGACTTTCGGCCATTAACTTTTCTGATGGTGACATACCAATTGAAGAATGCTTGGTGTTGTTATATATTAGTAAGGCCTTTGGTAAGCATCGGTCCCAGTCAGACTCCCTTCCTACCAAGTTTTTCAAAAACTCAATAAAAGTTCGATTTACCCTCTCCACCGCTCCATTACTAGCTGGTTTGTAAGGACTACTATAGAGATGTTCAATTCCATACTTCCTCAGCATTTCTTCAAATTTTTTACTCCTAAATTCGATTCCGTTATCAGATAATACCTTCATAGGGACTCTCACAAAACTAGGCAAGATGGATTCCTCAAATGCTTCCGTTACGCTTCGAGCACACTTATCCCTCAAAGGTCTCACCGCGACCCATTTACTGCAATGATCTACGGCCACCAAACATGCAACACTGCCACTACGAGTCCTGGGCAAAGCCAGCACATCTATAGCTATCAGTTCGAAAGGACGTTTGACCTCTATCTTCCAAATGGGCGGGTACACAACTTTGTGGTCTATCTTTACCAGCTGACATTGGGGACACGTTCTACAGACATCACCAACCACCATGTGTATTTTAGGATGCCAGACATACCGTAAAACTTCATTAACCAACTTGTCACGTCCAATATGTGCTAGATTTCGATGCAAGGCCACGCAGACATGGACAAGCTGCTCAAACCCTACTACAGCAGCTAGACGGCCACACTCTATTTTCTTAACCAAGATTAGTCTAAAAATCGTTAGTTCTTTATAATACCTTGCGAAGTCCTTTAAAATTTTATCTCCTTTCCGAATTCCTGATTGATTCATGACCACCTTTCTAAGCTTCTTAATACATCTTGACCTATTTTGTAGATTTAGCAATTCATCTTCAGAAAAACAATGGTTCAATGAATTCACATCAAGTGTCATATTCATGCACAATCCCTGTATCGTCGTCAGAAAAGTATCACTAACATCATCAGCAGTATCACCATGAAGTATAATTCCCTCTCCAAAATCTAACACTGCCTCCACTTTTATCAAATAATTCATTCCTAATAATAGGCAGGATGGGATATAATTATCTGGCACAACAACTAACGGTATCCTGCATGTTCCCGTTTCATATCCTATGGTGACAATTACTCCCTTTGTACACACAATACTTCCAATACCAACGCCTTTAAGAGTAACGTCAATTTTAATTTCTCTTTCTACATGTCCAAACTGTTCTATATAGTCTACTACTGACTCCTGTGCGACACTTATTACTGATCCAGTATCCAAAAATGCGCAAAAAGTCAGTTCTCCGATGTAGATCTCCGACCATGCGACTCCCTTGTGTTCGTGGTCACAACGACGTCTTGAACATCTAGGCTTTCCTTTCATGAGCATTTGAACCCCTAATTCATGCTTAGTTCCTACATTTTCAGGTCCGTCACTATCATCCTGTTCGTCATCTACTTCTAGTAAATTTCCATTGTCCCTATCTGTTATATCGGGGCTTTCAATAGTTCTTTTACCTAGAGCTTGCAAATTTTCATTCTGTATTACATAATCACCCTTACTATTGAAATTCCCATCATCCACCAGTGGGTTATAATGAACGCCTTCCAATGATTGCATGTGAATATCTTTTAATGTCCTTTCATTTTCACTCTTGGGACCCACGTAAGAGACAGAGCAGCATTTGCCATGATGCAACCAAATTTTTACTTTGTACAAGTCGCTGGCTACCAACAACACTTCAAGAACCGGAAATTTTCCTGGTGCTTTCAAAGCGGCAAGAGTCTTTAATCTTTTAGAACGTTTCTCTACACCATACACTTTGCAATCTATTATAAGATGATTGATCAGTTCCTCTCTCAACTTCAAATGGTTGTCCGGTACATTCCTGATGTTAGCCTTGTCCAGAACTATCTTAAGACTCTTGAAAAGGGCGTCACCCCCACCTGGCACCTCTCGCAATAACGATAATCCTTGAGGAATGGTATTTACATCGTCCAAAGGGTCTTCCTCCTCATAGTCTCTGTTCTGGCGGGAACAAGCATCTGCAATTACGTTATCTTTACCAGGGCAATATCTTATCTCAAAGTCATACTCACTCAAATCGTCTAAAACTCTTGCAAGTTTGCTATCAACCAGCTTCATTGAATTCAAATAAACTAATGGGCGATGATCAGTAAATAAAATAAACTTCTGTCCAAGAAGAAAAGGTCTAAACCCCTTAATACCCCATCTGATTGCCAGGAGTTCCCTTTCAATGGTGGAATATCTTCTTTCTCCAGCGCTAAACCCATGAGAATTATATGCTATAACTCTCTTTTCCCCATTTTGCAATTGGCATAAACCTGCACCCATTCCTGTCCCACTGGCGTCTACATACAACTCCAAATTCGCCGCACCATCGGAGAAATCAGGGAAAGCAAGTTCCGTTGCAACTTTCATCTGTTTTTTTAGTTCCTCAAAAGCCTTAACACGTTCTTCAGTCCAAACTATGGTATCTTTCTTATGCCCACCTGTGATCTGGCTTAGGGGCGCAGCAATCCCAGAACAGTTCGGGATAAACTTCCTTTGAAAGTTAATGAGCCCCAAAAAAGATCTCATCTCTCCAACCATCTTTGGTCTTTCCAGCTTATCAACATATTCCACGTACTCTGGTGGTTTCTTTACTCCAGTTCTTCCAACTATGTGACCCAGAAACCGAACTTCTTTTTGGGCCCACTTGCACTTACTAACTTTGATCTTCATGCCTCTGTCACAAAATCGGTCTAGAAACTCGCTCTATTAACTTCACATGCTCCTCAAATCCTCTCGATACTAAAAGAACATCATCTAAATAAACTATTACCTTACTCCAACCAAAATCGCTTAATATCTTTTGCATCTCACGTTGGAAAGCAGCAGGGGCTATTTTGAGTCCAAAACTCGCGCTTTTATACCTATATTGCCCCCTGCTTGTCGAAAAAGCGGTCTTGTCTCTGCTCTCCTCTTCCAAAGGCATTTGGTAGTAGCCTCGTACCAAATCCAGACTTGTAAAAGTATTTGACTCCGTGTAAGCCGAACACCGTTTCCGTTAGGTTAGGCATTGGAAATTTGTCACCCTTCATTACCTTGTTTAATTTTCTATAGTCCACACATAATCTTAAAGTTCCATCCTTTTTCCACACCGGAACAACCGGAAAATTCCATTCAGAGCTGCAGGGTTCTACAATGTCTTGTAAACACAATTCTTCTACCTGTTCCTCAATTTTCTTGTCGATTACTGGACCAAATCTTCGTGGTCTTAAATATATTGGTGTATCATCCCGCAAGGATATTTTGAGTGGTGTCATACATGCTCTACTTACATCAGAGTCACCCCTGCTCAAGGCTTCGCGGTACCTATACAATACGTTCAGAATCACTGTTTTCTGTTCCCATGTCAACTCCTCCATAAATTCGATTTCCTTCCGCAATCTCTTCATGTCCCATTCTCTTTCTGTTTCCTCTTTGCCAGCTTCCTCATGCACCAGAGAATGGACAGGAAGTTTCACCTGACTGGCGTTTTCCAAATTAGCAGCATCCACAGTCAGCTGCGCTTTACACAACAGCTCTCCTTTCCTCAATCCTAATTTTCCTTTCGTCAGATTCTTCACTAGTACTAGCCCTTCTGCTTGTTTCCAACTTAATATGCCAGGCATAACTCTTAGTCTTCTACTCCTCCTTATCCTTTTTCCGTCTTCAAGAAAATTTTCAACTTTTAATTCATTGTCAATGAATAGTTTTTCTTCACCATCATTCTCTTCATCTTGGGTGTTCTTTGGCTTGATACTTCCTGATACCCAACAAGCATTAACGGCAACCCATCCATTTTCCTCTATGACAGTCTCTTTTGCTATATAAACTGGCACACACGTAACTGCTCTTATACATTTTTCTGTTCCCTCTGGAATGTAAACATCTTCTGATACTCCTAATTCGTTACGTCTAGTAAAAGTCCTTTCAGCAACATTTAATTTTATTCCATTTTCCCTTAAAAAGGGCATTCCTAGAATGACTCCAGCGTCCAATTCATCAACAACAATAAAGTCCAATGTACCATAATCTATACCATTTATATTAATTTTGAGAGTAGTTATTCCCTTTCCCTTAGTATATTTTGATGGATCCCCAATTCCTCTCAGATTTATTTCTCCCCTTTTAATTACCACTGTTGGGACCTTCTTTAATACGCTTTCACCCACTATGCAGAACTGAGACCCAGAATCCATTATTGCGGTTGTACTCAATCCATTAAGAGTAATGGTGAAATGCATCAGATTCGCAATTTCCAAATCATCAGTACCATTTTTATTTACATTCGTTATAGCCTTATAAACACCTGTATCCGCTTCCTTTATAGTAACACCTGCATGTCTTCGACCTTCCCGCAATCGTTGTGGCAATGGGAAAAGTTCCGCACCGCCTCCCTGGTCTATTTCAAATTCTTTGGCTTCTGGATTAAGAGTCATGGGACGATCATCAACCGGGATGTTGTTCTGCGGCTGACATGCTCTTATTAGCTCCGACACACTCCCGGAAGTATCGGAGCAGCCTCGTTTCCCGATGCAGTCTGCTTTCTTTCTTTAAGGAATTTTTCAACCTCACCTCTCATTGGGCACGAATCCTGGAAATGACCGCTTTCGTCACATAAAAAGCACTTGCTCTCATTTTTTTGCGTGTATCCTAGTCTATTTTGATCTCGTTCTGTATTGCCATCTTGTCTATTTTGCCCCCGTCTGTCATTTCTGTAACTCCTTTCAGGACAATTGAACCCCTTATGATCCTCACTACCACATACCAGGCACCATCCTTTGAACCTCCAACAATTTCGCTTTATATGACCATACTTTTGACAGTGATGACACTTCTGGTCTCTCTCGGCAAACCGTCTTCCATTTCTATCAACCTGCCTCCTGTATTCATAATTTATATTTCTGTTATGATCAAACTGTTTCACTCTGCTAGCATATGAAGATGGTTCAGTATATCCTTCATTACCTAATGCTGCCCAAATAGGAATCGCACTTTCCTTTGGTTCTTTATCTTCCTGTTCTTCCAGTTCATCTTCTTCCTTTGCCCAGCTAACAAAGTCTTTCCATCTTATTCTATTACTTTCTTTTTCACTACCCATTCGTAATTTAAACCTCCTTGCCACTTTCTTCGGAATGCATTTCAAAAATTGTTTCTTTAGTATTTCTACGTCTCTCTGATCTGATGATGTAGCCGCCTCGTATGTGGTCTGGAGTCTCAAGGCAAAGTCGCTCAGTCCTTCATTATCTCTCCTTTCAATCTTCCAAGAATTCTCGTTGTAAATCCAATACTTCGGTTTCCTTCTCTTCTTTACACCAACTCCTCAACCTTGTAACTATAGTGGTGTAACTCAACTTGGCTCGGTAAATGCTGTAATATGTTCGTAACGCCGGCCCTTCCAAGAAATTTCTAAGGTCAACTGCCCACCGATTTTTATCCCTTCCCAGCTGCTCTTTGGCATATCGCTCATAATCTTCAATAAATGCATCAAATGTTTGTATCTTTTCAACACCGTACTTTAGTGGCTTAACTGCTTTTATATTAGCCTTGCTAAAGTTTCTCATAACTTCCAACAATTCTCCAGCCAAAACTACCATAATGCGGCTGACTGCAGTTCGAGAATCCATACCAGTTTTTTCCAGTTCCACAAGTCTTTTCAGCCACATTTTCCCACCTTTACCAAACTCGTCATCATTCTCAGCCTCTGATACTGAGCTTTCATCGACTGTATATTTCCTAGTCTTTTTCCTATTCTTTGTTTTCCTTTTCCGTTTTATGCTACTTTCGCCACTACTCTCACTTTCAAAAGCACTGCTATCAGTCCCATCGGAGCTACTTTCTCTATCCTTTGATTCATACTTCACTTTACCTTTATGTTTTTTCTTTCCTTCTACCTCTACACTTTGCTTTACCTCAGGATTCTCTTTCCTTATACGTATAGCTTGTGCCAGGCCCTCTACCATAGAAGACATTAAATCCAAGTTTACATTTTCAGCTCCTTTAACTAAAGCATTTTGAAACTCTGTCAAGTAATAAATCATTTTTGAACTTTCATGGGACCCACTGGCACCCTCATCACCACCAAATACATTAGAATTAGAATTGTCACCACCTACAGACCCATTAGTGTTTCGATTATCAGAAGCATTCGCCATATTAAGTAAATAGTAATTTGCGCAAAAAAAAAAAAAAATGTATAAATATGTAATGGAAAAATTACAAAATACCAGCAATATATAGTAAAATAAGTACACCAAATGTACCCCCAATTCAAAATATAGTTCACCAAATGTGTAATCAATTCAAAATATAAAAATTTATAGAAATAAATATTCGATCAAAAATACCGTTTACAAAAAAAAAAAAAAAAAAATATCCAATTCAAAATTTAGTTTACAAAAAAAAGTAGAAAATAATGTCGAAAATTTGTAGAAAAATCAAAAATTGCTACACGATGGTATGCAATTAATCAGCAATATCGTTTATAAGATATACACAATAAAGATTGTTACAAAATAAACTTCCTCTTTCTTTACTGCTCTTTGCTTAAACAAGAGAAATATTTTACCTTACAGGTTTTCCCTTCTGATACTTTCAATCTTCAACACAAGAAGCAATAAATCAAAATCAATGAAAGAAAAAAAATACAAAAACGTCCAACCTGGTATTTCCTGACTGGTATTTGTCTGATTCCAGAATATCAAAAAAAATCCAAAGAGTTCTCCTCACAATGAAGACGCTACGGGCCACCAAATGTAACCGTCTGCCAACTCACAGCCTGGTAATTGAGTGGTTTTCTTCCTTGAGATCTAAACTACAAGTAAAACACACACGGAGGGATGAATTATAATTAAACACAGAAAGGAAATACCAGAGAACAATAATGATAATAATACAATAATATTAAATACTTTGATAGTAAACCTTAAACCTAACTAATCCTAACTTAACCTACTTAATTCTAAAGAGTAAATAAATGAGTATATATAATAGCAGTCAGTCCTTCTGACTGCTTTACCGCTGCACCGGTGCGTTATTGATTGCTAGATGAGTGCAGAAAAATCTCCTTAAATTAATGTTTCCGATTCCAAGCCGTTCTCCTTGAACTAACAGCACACTGAATGATGATCTCAGAATCAGGTCGTTTCAAAGCCTGTACCAAATCCTTGAATTCCAGATAAATAATAGGTGCGACTTGATTTCGGTTGTTTTCAACAATAAATGTCCACTCTCTCTGAGTTAAGCCGATGACCAATTTGCAAAGGATAGCTTCCGACTCTGATATCCTGGATCCCGCACCGGTTACCCGTTACACGGAACTTGAAAACTTGCTGAAAACCTCTTCAACTAAGCCAACTAAGAATGGTAACTTCGCCAACTTTCGCCAACTAAGAATGATCGCCAACCAACTTCGCCAACTAAGAATGGTAACTTCGCCAACCAAGAATGGTAACTTCGCCAACCAAGAATGGTAACTTCACTTTTTCAGAAGCAATCCACTATTTTCAAACTGTTAACACTAATTTTAGCTACAATTTATCATAAATTCTCCTTTAAATTTGTCACAGAGTAATTCTCAAAAAGCTTCTCCGAACTGAAAAGCACGCATAATTTCACCAACTATTTAGTTGGTTTTTTGGTTTTAAAATTCAGCCTCCCACATATATATATATATATATATATATATATATATATATATATATATATATATATATATATATATATATATATATATATATATATATATATATATATATATATATATATATATATAAGAAATTCCTTACATTTTGCTTTAGAAGATAAAACTATTTTTGGTTTTACATTTATGCTTCTTAGTAAAAAAAAACTAAACTCTGGTTTATTTTTTGAAGTATCAAAATACGCCCTAAAGCTAGATACCCATTTTTGAATGACAACACAAAAAACGTTGCTACCTTTTGGCATGTTAGGGCACTCACTCGTTCCCTTGGCTTTAACTACGTCGGTAATAAGATTAAAATGTAAGTGTTATAAAAATTATATAACCCACGTCGATGAAAATCTTCCTAAACGTAATGTATTAACTATGCAAATTATTTGTAGCCTTATGGTAGTTATATATACTTTTAACCCTTAAAGTAGGATCTTTGGAGCTTTGTAAGAGAAAGTTAGGGCCCTTCATGACTTCTCCCCCGATCTTTTACCTTGTTTGAATTAAATTGACTTTTTTGATTATGTTCGGGTTGAGTTAGTGTTTTACTCTTAACTTGAATTGTATATTTGACTTGACATTTACTGTATAAATGGGCCTGAGTTTTTTGAGTAGAGTTTGAGAGTTTCTTGCTTGTTTGGATTAAAGTTTTGTTCTACTAGGCTAAAATTTACCTAATTTACTACTTTAAAATTTATTTATGAGCTTATACAAACGAGCCAAATATCCAAGTTAATTCTTTGGAAACAAAATAAATCCCCCAAGAATCCCCTTGTTTTATTTTAACAATTTGCAGAACATTTTAAATGGTGAGTTCTTTATTAATTTGTAGGCTAAATTTTAATGGAATTAGGTTTATTCTTGGCAGAGCAGTAACATCTGCATTAAGCGTTTTCAGGGGTTTCAACGCCACAGAAAATCCCAACACTTTTCCAAAGAATTAAATCCATTGGAATATTGCGTGGGACTATTTAAATGCTTAGATAGACCCGAAGTCTTTTGGATTAACCTATTTTAATTACAATTTTACTCACCTTTTGCTTAATTAAGTTTCCTTGATTACTTGGGATTTACTTTAACTTGGATAAAGGCTTATTAATTTTAAATTTTGCTATTTAACAAATTAAATTGCTTATTAACCTTAAATTTTACTATTTAGCATATTAAATTTCTTATTAATTTTGAAATGGCGGAATTTGACGAATGCCAATCTTTGAACCGTTCTTTTATTAATGAAAGAGAAGATTTAAAAAATCGTGTGAGGTTGATCTTAAATAAAATTGAAACTTGCTCGAGCGAGTCATTTATAAAAGATAAATTAGTGGAAGTAAAAGGTTATCTTAAATCCTTAGAGAAATTAGATAAAAATATATTATCCAATATATATAAGTTTGATTCATAGCGTAAACTTTACCTTGGTGATCGTGATGCGTCTTTTCAATATAAACTTGACACCGAAGGAAAAAATTGCCATTATTGCGGAGAATTTAACTAAATCTAGCAGCCCCTCCTATATTAGCGAAGTGTCTCTCCACCTATTACCAATTCCCATGAATGTGATACTTCTAACAACAATGTTAGGCCTATTCTTAATTTAGATTTATTGGTAAATACTAAAGAAACTCCCAATTTGATAAGTGATATTGATAGTAGCTTGATTTGTAAATTTGATGATAATGTTGATAAAGTACCAGTACCAAGGCTTTTAGATACTAGATTTGAGCACAGCTGTAATACTAGCCCTAAAATTGCAGAACCTCATAAATTTGAGTTCTCTGCATAATCCTTGTTCTGATGTGCTTGACTTAGTTTCTCCCAGAGAAAAATTTTGCCTTCTTGGTGCTTTTAATATTAAATTTGAACAATTTGGTTTAGAAATGAGCTTTGATAATTTAAAACTGGGACATAGTATAAACTCATTGCTTGATTTGCATGACTTTAAATATTTTATCGAATTGAATGCTTTTATGAAGGTAAATGTTGTTACAACCTTTATCTCCTTTCAAAATTGAAAGATTTATTAATATGGTTTGCTTTGAAATTGATCAAAATATGTTGCCCTTTTCTGAAATTGCCAATTTACTTTATACTACACAATTACCTAGTAAATTTAACTTTTATTGCGAGGCTGGTCCTCTCCTCTTGCTTTTTTACTTTAAAATTTTCCCAGCAGAATTTTCTGCCCTCAATGAATTTATCCAAGTGACTTTTTATATTTTTAAATTTTGGTTTGCTGAAATATTTGTAG
>SEYY01006179.1:0-32578 GCA_009176605.1 Armadillidium nasatum | reverse complement strand
GGTGGTTTATCATCGTATAGAGACGGGAGACGCCCCTCCTGTTTTCGCGAAGGCTCGTAGGCTTCCTCCAGACAAGTTGCAAGCCGCCAAAAAGGAATTTGCTGATCTCCTCGCTGCTGGCATCATACGACCTTCGAAGAGCCCTTGGTCTTCACCCCTCCATTTGGTGAAGAAAAAGGACAATACTTATCGGCCTTGTACAGACTTCCGAGCTCTGAATGCCATCTCCAAAGACGATAAGTACCCTCTCCCGATCATTTCCAATCTTTCAGCTTCCCTTCATGGCTCCACGGTCTTCTCGAAGCTCGACTTGAAGAGGGCATACCACCTGATTCGCATTCATCCGGACGACGTCGAGAAGACTGCTTGCGTGACCATGTTCGGTTCTTTCGAGTTTCTAACCATGCCTTTTGGCTTGAAAGGTTCGGCTTCTACCTTTCAACGCTTCATGGATTCGCTTTTTAGAGATATCCCTGGCGTCTTCGTCTATTTAGACGACATCCTTCTTTACTCTTCTTCTGAGGAAGAACACGCTCAACTTCTGCATAAGGTTTTCTCTATTTTGAACTCCCATAACCTTCGTCTTTCTTTTTCTAAGTGTTCTTTCTTTCAACCCTCCCTTGATTATTTAGGCTTTCACATCTCTTCTTCGGGTTTGGGAATTCCTGAAGGTAGGAAGACAGAGATCGCTGATTTCCCTCTTCCTCAGGATTCTCATTCTCTCCGCCGTTTCATTGGCTTACTCAACTTTTACCGCCGTCTTGTTCCTAACTTTGCGACTTTAATGTGCCCTTTAACCGACTTCATCCGACACAACCCAAAGTCCAAATCTCTTTCGTGGCCTCCGGACGCTCTTCAAGCCTTTCAAGACATGAAGAATGCCATCGCTGCCTCTGCCGTCTTACCTTATATGTATCCCTCGTCCACAGTTCTCCACCTGGTTACGGATGCCAGTAAGGTTGCCGCGGGCTCTGCCCTACACCAGGTGGTAGACGGAGTGCCAATACCAGTCGACTTTTACTCTAAGAAGTTCTCCGATGTTCAACGACGCTATTCAACCTTCGACAGAGAACTCTTGGCTGCCTACCTCTCGGTGCTGCACTTCAAGGATTTCCTCGAGGGACGACAAGTTATCCTTTTCTCTGACCACAAGCCGTTGGTTCACGCTCTACGTAGTAGACGTGAGGCTACCTTAGACCGACAACAGAGACATCTTTCAGTGATTCTCGAGTACGTCTCTTCAGTAGAGTACATCGCCGGTTCCGAGAATCTCGTCGCAGATGCCTGTTCTCGTGTCTTCGACGAACCAGTTTCTTCACCTTCTCTCCCTACTCCCAGTGTCCCTTCCTTCGTAAATGCAGTCATGTTAGACGCCGCTGACCTTTCTGGTATCGCTCGAGCTCAGGAGAATGATCCCGAAACCTCATCTTTCCAGGATCGTCTGACTTCTTTCTCACTCTCGCCTCACACATCCATTCTCTGCGACACTTCTTCTGTATATCCTCGTCCTTTTGTACCTAAACCTTTACGTCGCTCTATCTTCTCTTCTTTACATGACCTTTCCCACCCTGGGGTCAAGTCCTCCGTTCGTCTTGTGAAGTCCCGCTATTTTTGGCCTGACATTGACAGGGACGTCCGGACTTGGGCCAGGGAATGCCACCCTTGTCAAACCGCTAAGATCCACCGCCATACTAAAAGCCCCATATTGCCCTTAGACCTTCCCTGTGGCAGGTTTGAGACTGTTCACATCGATGTGGTGGGACCTCTTCCAGCTACTGTTCCCCCTTCTGCACATGCTTTCTTTACCTATTCCTATCTTTTAACGTGTATAGACCGAAGTACTAACTGGGTCGAGGCAATTCCGCTTCCCGATGTTAGCACTAAGGCTATCGCTTTCGCTTTCTTACATGGGTGGATCTCTCGCTTTGGTGTGCCTCTCTATGTTATCACTGATCGTGGTGCACAATTTGAATCTGAACTCTTCTCCGAACTTTCTTCTATGGTAGGTTTTCATCGTCTTCGTACTTCCTCTTATCATCCTCAGACCAATGGGAAGATAGAAAGGGTTCACCGCGTCCTCAAAGCTTCTTTAAAAGCTCGTGGTGGAAACTGGCTATTGTCCCTTCCCTTAGTTCTTCTAGCTCTTCGTTCCATGCCAGATTCTTCAGGCATTTCTCCTTTTCTATTAGTTACTGGTAAGGCACCTCTCTTTCCTCATGGTCTTCTCTCTGTGCCTCCTTCTACTGTTGCTTCCGGTTCTAACTTTATTGAGCAATTTGTTTCGCGAATGAAAGAGCTAGATTACCGAATCCCACCTCCTTTACACCACACTTCTTTCACTCCATTACATTCCTCGAGATCTTTTCACTTGCTCCCATGTTTATCTCCGCGTCGACAGGATCAGGAAGCCTCTTGAGGCACCTTACCAAGGTCCCTTCAAGGTGCTTTCTCGATCTCCGAAATGCTTCACTCTTCTCTTACCTTCTGGGAAACACGAAGTGGTTTCAATCGACCGTTTGAAGCCTGCAATCCTCCCTTCCACCGATCCCTCTCCTTCTCTTCCTTCTCCTACCTCTGCTTCTTCACCTTCCGCCTCGCAGCAGCATCTTCCTTCCTCTTCTACTCCTACACCTTCGTCACTTCAATCCTTACCTGCTCCTTCTACTTCACATTCTACTACTCCTCCACTTCCTTCCCCTACTTCGTCTACTTCTCATCTCCCTCCTTCCTCTCTCACAGCCACTCCTCCTTCTTCTGCTCCCACTTGCTCCCCTATGTCACTGCGCTCAGGCAAGAAAGTCACCTTTCATCTCCAACCCGCCATCAGATATGTTTCCCGTTGGATTAAGACCTAGTGACTTCCAGTCTGAGCCTGGGTAGTGATATAGCGAGTCGAAATCTATTTAATTGTTTCATTTGATGTATTTTAAACATGGCGCCAAAAAGCGCCATCTGGTGAAGCGCGCAAAATAGCGGCCCGAGCTTTGGAAGTGGTGTTACGACAGATTCACTTTTTCGCTTGCCTGATAAAGACACGTTTCAACGCCTCGCAAACTTTAAGTGTAATTACGCCGTTCAATTAGCCATATTTACAATTACCTTTATGTACTGTTCTTATTTAATGTGTGTAATCATATATTTCATATTTATCGAAGAATAAACATTGTGTGATCGGTGAACTTGTGTTTTTATTCATTAGCCTAAGTTTGAAATACTGAATTGCCATTCTTTCAAATAAAATAATCAGACGGTATATATAGAGAAGATAAATATAAGCATATTGTGTTAACTGTAATTACGTCAAGCCATTGCAACATTCACGAAGCCTCAAATTTGGGAAAATCCCAAATATATATAATATATATATATATATATATATATATATATATATATATATATATATATATATATATATATATATAATAATAATAATAATAATAATAATTATTTTTTTTTTTTTTATAGGGCATTAAAAATAATGTTTAAAAATCTTATTATTTTAAATAAAAATATTCCATTAAATAAAAATTCTTCTTTGGAGAATTCTAGTACTTCTCCCCTCTGTCCCCCCTTCCGTGAAAGATGCTCCTCTTCCCTCTGTCCCCCCTTCCGTGAAAGATGATCCTCTCCCCTCTGTCCCCCCTTCCGAATAATACTGGAGAATGTTCTTTAGATAGATCAATATTTATTGATAAATCTTTAGAATTATTTCGTCTAATATTAAATATTAAAATTTTTCATCTTCCCTACTTTGTAATATATTAAAAATATATATCCCTTTGTATTTCCCAAATGTCAAATCCCCTTCCCCTTTCAATTTCGTCTCTGTTAACGCTAGGATATCCAGCCTCCTTTCCTCCATCAAAATCCCCACTTCTCTTCCTTGTTCACCCCCCTTACATTTAGAGTCCCGACTTTCAATACCTCTGAACCCCCCTTCCTTCCAGACATCTCCAAATTTTCCTCAATCACTCCCGACATGTGACGTTCTACGGTGGAACCCCCAACCTAAGGATACCACCAGATCCTTGAGGCCCCTACCCCCAAACTAACTAAACCACCCCAACCTTAGACACACTCTCCCAGTCACTCCCGAATTCTCCACTGTTCCCAATATTTAAAATTTAATAACATCATAGGTAAATTAATAAAACTATTTGCTTACAAACAAATAAACTAAATATAAAAAAATTTAAAAAATTCGACTAAAACTTATCTTAAGATTCCATCAGATAAAAGTTGCCGGATGCTTAATCTTTAACACACCAGAAGATCGTGATTATATTCATAAAAAAGCAAATTAATAAAACACCTAAAGTAGCAAATGGGATATTTAAAACTTGCAATGAATACTAACTTTCTCAAACACCGAGAATAACAAAGGGACATTTAAACTTGAACAGAATAACCAAAAGCAATTCACCACCACGCTGCCTACCACGTACAAATTTATATTTAAAATGTAGCCAATTATTAAAACACTTACAGTAGCAAGAGGGATAATTAAAACTTGAAATGATTACTAAAATAATAAACACTCAAATAACAAAGGGATATTTAAAACTTGAAATGATTAACCAAAAAACAATTCACGAAACGTTGCGCTCCACGTGGAAAATTCCAAATACACGGACCCTACACAAACACACCCACCCTCTTCAACCGCCAACTATACATATATATATATATATATATATATATATATATATATATATATATATATATATATATATATATATATATATATATATATATATATATATATATATATATATATATATATATATATATATATATATATATATATATATATATATATATATATATATATAAACTTGGTAAACTTTTTCGTCTATGTCTTTCTACTTCAACCTTCCCTTCTTGCTGGAAACGTGCGCTCATTCAGCCTGTGCCGAAGAAGGGGGACCCCTCTCAGCCCTCTAACTATCGTCCAATTTCTTTAACCTCCGTTCTTTCTAAAGTTTTCGAATCTATCCTTAACAGGAAGATTTGGAAACATCTCAATTCTTCTAATCTTATCTCTGATCGCCAGTATGGCTTTCGTAAGAAACGCTCTACTGGTGATCTTCCTTTAACTTCTCTCTGACTCTTGGTCCTCCGCTCTTCGGCATTTCGGTGAATCTTTTGCTGTTGCGCTAGACATATCGAAAGCTTTCGATAGAGTCTGGCACAAAGCTTTGATTTCCAAACTTCCCTCTTTCGGAATCTATCCTTCTCTCTGTGACGACCTCTCTGATTTCCTTTCCGGTCGTTCTATAGCAGCTGTTGTAGACGGCCACCGCTCTTCCTTTAAATCTATTAATAGTGGTGTTCCTCAAGGATCTGTCCTATCCCCAACACTTTTTCTACTATTCATTAATGATCTTCTCTGTTACTTCATCTCCTATCCACTCCTATGCTGATGACTCCACCCTTCATTACTCTTTTCAATTTGAAAGGCGCCCCTCTCAACAACAGTTACTAGACGCAAGGAGGGTTGCCTTGGAGCAGCTGACCTCTGATCTATCTCGTATTTCAAATTGGGGCAGAGAAAACATGGTTGTTTTCAATGCCACCAAAACTCAATTCCTCCATCTCTCCACTCGACACAATCTTCCACACAACTATGATATCTTCTTCGAAAACACTCAACTCAAGACCTTCATCTGTTCTTAATATTCTCGGTGTTTCTTTTTCTCGTGATCTTTCTTGGAAAGATCACATTACCTCTCTTTCTAAACAAGGCTTCTAAGAGGTTGGGTGTTCTGAGGCGCCTTCAGTATTTCTTCA
Organism: Armadillidium nasatum; assembly: GCA_009176605.1. Taxonomy (NCBI): domain Eukaryota; kingdom Metazoa; phylum Arthropoda; class Malacostraca; order Isopoda; family Armadillidiidae; genus Armadillidium; species Armadillidium nasatum. The sequence goes on along the minus strand of SEYY01006179.1, from coordinate 26,788 downwards.
CTCCACCCCAGTTGCTTGCTCTGTATAGGGGTGTTGTTCGCCCCTGTATGGAGTATGCTTCACATATCTGGGGTGGTTCCACACATACAGCTCTCCTAGAGAAGGTGGAGTCTAGGGCATTTCGTCTCATCAACTCTCCTGCTCTTACTAACTCTCTTCAATCTCTTTCTGCCCGTCGAATTGTTGCGTCACTCTCTCTTTACTATCGCTATTACAATGGACACTGCTCTTCTGAACTCTCTCGTCGCATACCTCCTCCTCTGAGAAGGGCTCGTGCGACTCGACTTTCCACACACAGTCTCATCCTTTCTCTGTCCAACTCTCTGACCCCAGGCTTAACCGCTATGCTCTGTCCTACATGTACTCTACTGGTAAAGTCTGGAACACACTCCCTTCTTCTATTTTTCCAACTTCCTATGACTTACACACCTTCAAACGTCGTGTATCAGGACATGTCGGCCTTTAGTTTGACCAGACTTCCGTCTTTTCTCCAACTCTGGTGGAATTTTGGTAGGCCTCTGGCCTTTGCCCACCAGAGGTGATATATAAAAAATAAATATATATATATATATATATATATATATATATATATGCAAAAATAAAGCTGCTTGAAGTTTGGCCTATAATGCTCTTTAGCGTTATTCTACCTTATAGTTCGTGGGACCTAGGGCTTACTTCGTTGCTCTTAAATTAAAAATTTAATACTGTTACCTTGTTCTGGTATATTTTATCATTTATTGTAATAATTTTGCATGTGTGTTTAATACTCTTGATAAATTTATTGTATTTATTATATTTGACAACATTTTTAAAAAATTTACAAAGTTCAATCAATTCTACTACTATTACAAAAAGCGTGTTGCTTTTAACCAGCTTCGGTTCTTGAATAAAAATGATTCTACAAAAAATTGCTTGTCATATATCGATAGTATCAATCGATATATCGTTCATAACAATCGATTTATTAATTATTGTTTACATTTATAAAAAAATTAATTATCAATACAACTTCATTCCATATATATATATATATATATATATATATATATATATATATATATATATATATATATATATATATATATATATATATATTTCTTAACATTTAAAAATGAGTATCAGTATCGGTATCAGTATCGGTAAACTTGACAGTCTTGGTATCGGTATCGATAAAAATTTTTGGTATTGCTCCATCCCAAAATATATATATATATATATATATATATATATATATATATATATATATATATATATATATATATATATATATATATATATATATATATATATATATATATATATTCCTTATTATCAAACATTCACATACCTCAATTTTTTCTGACTTTTGTTTTGAAACAATTATAGAGCTTCTACTGCTGGTTGCAATTTGTGGATTATATTTAGTTGGAGGAGGTGCACAACCTATAAAAAGATTCATTTAAATAATAATAGTAAATATGATAATAATAACAATAATAATAATAAACAGATGGTGAAGTCCCCTATTAACAAATACTACTATATCATGCATTCAAATGCATGGCACATGTTCATTTACATATAGCGGCCTCCAACCCATCAACTCTCCTGGTGGGAGAGTTTAAGCTTTCACTATATTTTATTATTTATAAAATTTCAATTTTTTACTTAAATAATAATTATCTAATAATGCCATACATATATTATACTAATTTGTTGTAAATGTTTTGCAGCTAACTTTTACTTTCCATATATGCACTATAACAACTCACTTTTTAAATGTAATACCATACAAACAATACAGTATATAATTTGAATAATATATTCACATTATATTTGATATAAAATTTCAGATATTTATTTAGTTGAGACAATATTTTCTACTCTGTAAAAACTGCAAGTTAAACGAATGAATTAAAGAAAACTAACAAGTATACAAAAGTACTCATGTGCAGCAAAATATAAAATAAAATTTGACTACAGTGGAACTCCAATATTCGTCCCAGCCAGTATTCGTCTTTTTTGATATTTGCCCTGTTTTTTGTCAAATTTTTTTTGAGATATTCGTCGAAAAGTCAATATTCGTTCTACCTACGAAAGCCGGCAGAAAGTAGCTGATCGCCATTTTGCGTCGGTGTTTTAGCTGAAGCGTTTGATTGAAAGTGCGAGCAACAAAACTCTTATTTTTTTAATATTTTGCAGTTTATTATTAATGAAATATAGTGACCATGGGTCATAAGGAGTGCAGTGACAATAATGGTGGTAAAAAAAAAAAGCAGTGCGAAGTACCATTGATTTAAAGAAAAATATTATAGCGAAGTTTGAAGCTGGAACATGTGTCGTCAATTTAGTAAAAGAATTTGAGATGCCGAGAACTACCATTGCTAGCATAATAAAAAAAAGGATGCTATTAAATCAGCTGAAGTCGCAGAAGGTGTAACAATTCTTTGTTATAAAAGATCGCCACTGATTGAGAACATGGAAAAGTTGTTATTAGTTTGGATAACTGAAAAACAAATGGCTGATGATAGTATTTCAGAAGCTATAATTTGCAAGAAAGAGAAGTCACTCTTTCAAGATTTACAGAAAGATTGGCCTAGGCCATCAACTAGCGCTGATGATGCCGATTTCAAGGCAAGTAGTGGCTGGTTCCGCAATTTTAAATCGCGCACAGGTATTCATAGTGTAGTTAGACATGACGAGGCTGCAAGTTCGAATGCAGAAGGAGCTAAACAGTTTATGAAAGATATTAAGAATTTAGTAGATGCCGAGGAATATGTCCCTCAGCAAGTTTTCAATTGTGATGAAACAGGGTTGTTTTGGAAGATGCCAAGACACATCTACATTACAAAAGAGGAAAGTTCACTGCAGGGCCATAAGCCTATGAAAGACAGGTTAACCCTTATGCTCTGTGGCAATGCTAGCTGTGATTGCAAAATTAAGCCATTGCTCATTTATAATTCTGAAAATCCTAGTCTTTAATTAAGCAAAATAATATCATGAAAAGCAAATTGAATGTCATGTGGCGATCAAATAGTAAGGCTTGGGTGACGGCAATTTTTTTTTAAAGTGGATTCATGAATCTAAAGTTTAAACTTAAAAAGGTACTAAACAATTTTAAGTTAAAAATTCAGTGTATCGAATGGTAATAATTTACGTTCTCGGTATATAGAACTTTCTTATAATAAAAACTGTAATAAGTGAAAATTAAAAAGTTAAAACAAACTTATCCTTAAAAATGGCGATGATATATATATATATATATATATATATATATATATATATATATATATATATATATATATATATATATATATATATATATATATATATATATATATATATATATATATATATATATATATATATATATATATATAATATTATATATAATAATATTAATAGGTAAAAATACTTAATAAATAAACAATAAGGAAAATATAATATATATATATATATATATATATATATATATATATATATATATATATATATATATATATATATATATATATATATATATATATATATATATATATATATATATATATATATATATATATATATTAAAAATTTAAATTAATACTTATTAAAAAAATTACTTTTAAAAAATTTAAAAATAATATATATATATATATATATATATATATATATATATATATATATATATATATATATATATATATATATATATATATATATATATATATATATAATATATATATATATATATATGGACTGTGTTAATTTTAAGGTAATTAACTCCAAACAAATTTATCTTCGTATTCCTTTATTGAGATGCACAGATGCAAAATAGTATGGTAAATGAGAGGCAACAATGCCCCAAGCAAAGTAATGGTTATACTCCAATAAAGCACAAGATATTTTTAAAACAGGATTGCTCACTTATGATCTTGTTTATTAGAAGTTTAAAAAAAAAAACCTTATAATCTAAAGTACTTTATTATAATTAAAGTATATGAAAAAAAAATTTGAAATTTAAACTTTTGGTTCGTAGGAGTTAAAAAAATTTTCAAAAAGCTTAAAAAAGGAGGTACATTCTAAAATTCATAAAAAAAGGAGGTACATTCTAAAATTCATTTCGTATTCCATTCGCCTTAATAAAACAAGATGTTCGATTTTTGCATGAGAAAGACGTGTCCTCTTAGAGTTGTGTATCATTCTTGCAAATGAAAACCATCTTTCTACAGGTGCAGATGACGGGAAAGCAGTATTGTATCCTTTAAATACTCTCAGTACATAAGGGTATCGTCGTAAACAAGACATTTTTACTCGTTTCCTGAAAATAGTTTAATACTTCCAAATCTTCTTTATTGTGAGTTGTTGTCGATGAACCTTCCAAGGATTGGAAGAAGTCGTCTTCTCCACTGTCATTGCGTCTTTCTTCCGTATCGAAAGGTGTTCCATTACTGATATGTCCATTGTTTCATCTACTTAAATGGAAATGAATAAAACTTCATTAATTTGTTATTTAATGTCGTCATCTATAACTTACTTACTCATGAGAATTTGTATCATTGTGAAGTTTCTTGAAAAGGATTTTGAGAAATTCTTTAAATCGAATTCAATAATAAAAGTAGTTCAATGTAGTTGCCTTTATTCAAAGAAGACTAACTTCAATCATGCCCTCTGAATGGAAGCTCTTGCTTAGCAAGGAAAACTACGATTATTTGCCTATTTTCAGAGAGTACTTCATTGTTTCTTTATGAGAGATTGACTCAAAGCTTGATCTATGTTGTATTTGCCAAATAGACTTAATTTTAAAGTACATTCCAAGTGATATTTTGAGGACTCGTGTTCCTTACAAGCCTTCCCCAAATAACCGTCTTTGTCCCACACACACACACACACACACACACACACATATATATATATATATATATATATATATATATATATATATATATATATATATATATATATATATATATATATATATATATATATATATAATATATATATAAATATATATTAATTAGATTAAAATATTTAAAATTAAATTTGTAATTGTCATATTTTAAAATATTTTTTTCAATTAATGTAAGGGTTTCGATGGCATTTTTGTGTATTTTTGTGTTTTTATTTTTATAAAAACAATCTTTAATTATTTTTAAAATTTGATAATGAGCCCAAAACACATTACTTTTTGGACTAAATTTCTCCCAATTATTTCATTTACACCAAAGGCCCTACTTTCCCAACCTAGTCCTGCTCCCAACCTAGGTAATATACCTGACACTATGCATTTCCTACCACTTACTTTCAGTCTTTCAATCAATTCTAATAGCTTGCTATCCTAGTTCCACATGGACAATCACTCTTACATTCACATTCGTATCTGCAAACTCCCTATCTATTCTGTCCACAATATCATTCACTCTTGCACCTGGATAACATACTCGCAATGTGATATATATTGTGCATAGTAATGTTTATTAAATTGAAAGCATGTATTGTTGCCAGTTGCATAAATGTTTTATTGATTTATTAAGTTTCTACCTGTTGAATTGTTGCGTCACTCTCAATACTATCTTTTTTACAACGGAAATTGCTCTTCTGAACTCTTTCGTCGCATATCTCCTCCAATGAAAAGGGCACGTGCTACACAGGCCTTTCTACACAGTCTAATTCTTTCTCAGTCCAACACACTTGACCCCAGATTTAACCGCTATGCTCAATCTTACATGTACTCAGCAGGTAAAATCTGCAACACAATCCCTTTGTTTTCCCAACTTCCTTTGACTTCCACATTTTCAAAACCGTGTATCGAAGCATGTCAGCCTTTAACTTAAATAAGGTTTCCGGTAGTTCCCCAACTCTAATTAAAATTGGTAGTGGTCTGACCTTTCCACCAAGTATATATATATATATATATATATATATATATATATATATATATATATATATATATATATATATATATATATATATATATATATATATATATATAGGCCCAACTTCGGTTTAAACCAGTTAAATATTTAAAAGGTTCTTTAGTTCACCACTTATCGTACACAAAGAGATTTTTTTTTTTTTAATTTAAAATATTTTCCAATTGTTCCTACCTAAAATTCAATAAGGATCTCAAAAATGTATTCCTTTTTTACGTACATTCAGTAGTTTTTTAAATATGTAACTGGTTTAAACTGGTCTGATATATATATATATATATATATATATATATATATATATATATATATATATATATATATATATATATATATATATATATATATATATATATATATATATATATATATATATATAATATATATCCAATTTAAGAAACCTCAATCGGCTTGTGGAGTCATTTATTAAATATACAAGAAACTTTAATCTTTCTAAAGTTTTTTTTAAAAATCGATATCGTAGTTGGTAATATTTTAAAATATATTTTCAAAAAATATCATTTTACGCCAGCCACCCGTTGGTAGTTTATTTTTACTAAAAATTGAAAATCCGCCTGTTATCGTACTTTCCGCGTTTTAAATTGTTTCCACTTTTCTATTTCTTCTCATTAGTGTCTTGTATGAGGGAAGAATGGGTTTAGCGTTGAAGCTTGTTTTTTTTTTTTTGTTGTAAAATATCTCCAAATTTAAAAAAAGTAAAATTTTTTTTAGAAGATACGTATATTATAAATATTTGCGATATTTTTGATTTTTTGAAAAAGAATCGTTCGCTACAATGTGTTGAATTTAATTTCGATCATTATCTGCGAAATAAAAAATTATTCGACTTTCGAGGTTCTAATTCTTCCCTTTGCTCCTGTAAAGGTCGAGAGTATAATATCGATTCTCAAGACATTTTGGTAACCCTAACGGATGAACGTAGAAATTCTCACATTTACTGGAATATAAAACGAAACATTCGATTTGATAAACCCGCTATTATTGTTAATAATAAAATTCCCGATGAAGAATACTTTAATGGTGAAGGTGATGGTGGTTCTTCCTCTTGTTTCGAAATAAATGAGGAACATATCGAAGAATTGCTGAAATTAACCGAAGAACAAGAAATGGGTTCAAAAAATGAGATTAAAAAAAAGAACTGGATTCGCGAAAAAGTACTTTCTGAGGAAAATATTTATTTTTACGAAGTGAGGGTGTTAAATAGTTTTTTAAAGATTTTTCAGGAACCGTTATTTAATAAAAAGCTTCATATAATTCATACACATTTTAATAACCATTCATTTATAGAAAATATTTTTGATATCATTAGATATAACATAAAAGATAAAATGTAAAACATATATATATATATATATATATATATATATATATATATATATATATATATATATATATATATATATATATATATATATATATATATATATATATATATATATATATATATATATATATATATATATATAATTTGAAAAATAATAATCTGTGCACATATAATTTTAAATAGAATTTTTTTTACAATTTTTTTATTTTAAATTATTCCTTATTTAATCACTGCCAATACTACCACTGATACCACCATTAGCGGCAATTTTCGTATCTTCTTCTTATTTTGGTGAATGAAGAGATGAATTTTTTACAATCCAAATATGTGTTTTTCAAATCATTATCGAGAATTTTGGACATGTACAAATGTCGAACCGAGGTTAAACTTTGTATTTTCTCATGTTCGGTATTAAATCCCTGTTCGACTAATTTTTCCATCGCACTAACGCATTCTTTTAGTTTTAAATCTTCAATGGGGGGTATCATCCGATGATGAACACTTTCTCGAAGAACTCTACAAACCCTTTCAGAATGAGATCTCCTGCGTGGGAACATTTTATTTAAAAGATGTGTTGAAAAGTATATTTTTCTTTTCTATTTTTATATTCAGATCTAAATTGTAATCGACGGCACCGCCCTCTTTTTCAGGTTTTGTGGGGTTCGTGAATAACTTTACATTCAATATTGATTTAAGATTTTCGGGGCTAAAATCGTAGAATAAGTATTCGTCGAAAGTAGAAATGTAAGTGCAAGATTTATTATAGTCCCCATCACGACGTGAAGAAATTTGTTTAATGTTTCCCAAGTTAGGTCTCAGATACGCCTCGGGTGAAATTCTTATTATATATTTTCCATTTTGGTTGTTATGACTTAATGAGAGTTGTTGTCTCTTCATTCCACTCGCAATTTCAGTAATCATTATTGGGGAAGTGAATTCTAGAATGGAATAATGACGATGAAAATGAAGGTTGTTATTATCACCAAAACCACCACCACCACCATCATCGTTACAAAAGTTTATATCGTAAATTCGGAGATTCACCGAAGCTCTTTTCGCGTTCATAACTCCTTTTTTTTCTTTTTCTTTCTCTCCTATAATGACAATAACACACGCACATTTATCACTGGCGTAAAATTAAACCATATTTTTCTAACACACTCGTCGTCTTGGTTGGGGAGTTTTAAATACGAAAAACAATAAAATAACCAAATCGTTATCATTCCGCTTTTTTCTACGTCACTTATATATATATATATATATATATATATATATATATATATATATATATATATATATATATATATATATATATATATATATATATATATATATATATATATATATATGTGTGTGTGTGTATGTACATGTTTATAGAGATATAATATTTATAAAAACAAAAGATAAAATTTTTTATTTTTTATTTTATAAAGGAACATTCTAAGCTATTATGAGACACAAATAAAATTGAATTCGAAAAATAATACCTTCTGAAGAAAATATTTTTAATTTTAATTAATATATATATATATATATATATATATATATATATATATATATATATATATATATATATATATATATATATATATATATATATATATATTATATATATATATATATATATATATTATTATTCCTTCTTAAATCATTTTTCTCTTCGGTTTTTGGTCCTTTAAGAATTTTTATTATTATCTTTTGATGTTTTTTGTTGTTGCTTTCGTCGTTTTTATTCGGTTTTTGTTGTTGTTGTATTTCATTGTTTTCTGTTGTGGAGGGAGATGGTTTGATATGGGAAATGGAGGGGGGAGGAGAAGGAGTAAGGGATGGTGCGAGAAAATCTAAACCACCGAATTCTTCTTTGAATATTTTTCTATACATTTGGTAATTACCGTAAGGGCGATCTAAAGAAAGACATTCATTTACGTAGTCTTGATGTAGATTTTTAATAATCTTACTTCCGTCTATGAAATATTTTTTAAGAGGCGACGGTGTTGTTGTTGTTGGATCGATGTCGTCGTCGAGTTTTATTTTCGGAATGGATTCTATATGTTTTCTAATATCCGCTCTGAAAATCCTGCTATTTTTATAGTTTTTGGTGCCGATTTTTCCCCGCAAATCATTCGTAATGGGATAGTCGCGATTAGTTATAATTCTATCCAAGAAAGTTCGTAAACGGCTATCCGTGATACCGATGGTGTTCATGAAGAATGTTTTACAGACTCGTACATTTTTATTTTTATCTCTCTTTCTTCCCTCTACAAAATCGTTTTCTAAATAAAACACGCTATTGAGTCTTCTTTTACTGTTTGGTTTAGGATAACGATATTTTCGTAACCTTCTTTCGAAACATTGATCGATGAAGTTTTGTTGACTCGATTTGGTTTTGAGTTTCGGAAAGTGATTAAAAATTGCGAGTCTCGTAGTTTTTGAATTTATGATAAACGAACATCTAAATGGACGGTTTGTTCCTCCTTTTGGAGGGCAATGCTCTTAAAGACCGATATATATATATATATATATATATATATATATATATATATATATATATATATATATATATATATATATATATATATATATATATATATATATATATATATATATATATATATATATATATATATATATATATATATATATATATATATATATATATATATATATATATATATATATATATATATATATATATATATATATATATATATATATATATATATATATATATATATATATATATATATATATATATATATATATATATATATATATATATATATATATATATATATATATATATATATATATATATATATATATATATATATATATATATATATATATATATATATATATATAAATTGAAGTCGATGAATATTTTGCGTATATTCTAGCAAAGCATTTTGCGTTTAATTTTCTGTTGTGCATTTGCGTTTAATTTTCGGTTGCGTATTTTGCGTTTTGTTTTTTTTCAGATTTGCTTATATTTATTTTGCGTATTTTGCGTTGTATTTTGAGTTTAAAAAAAATGCCTCTTTTTGACAAGACAGCTGCTAGTCTTCTAATTACAGAACTGGAGGACAGCTTAAGTGGAGAATTAGGGGAAATGAAGAGGACACCCTCTCTCCTGAAGATAGTCTCCTTCAGGAATTGAAAGAAGAGCTCTCCTGTAAAAAAGATCTAGAGCAGTTGTCAAGAGGAAGATTACTCTGCTTTTCAAAAATATTCTTGAGCTTTCCTCAAACGAAGAGGATATTCAGATTACTCTGTCACAGCTCGAAGGAGTGAAGCAGTATCTTGCAGAGGTTAAAATCTTTGACACCAAAATTGAAGAAATCATTAGTAATTCTTCTCTTCTAAAATATGACTCCAGCATTTTAGATGAGGAAATCATAGAAGCATCTCATTATCATATGAGTAATGAGAAGTTGCTTCTCAGGATGACTCCTGATCAAAAAACTTATTCTCTTTCACCTGCGTCGGAGCATTCTCGGAATGATACAATGCAGAATATTCTGAAGAATATTCAAGCTTCAAAGCAGGAGATTAAAATCCCTGCTATCAAATGTCAAGTATTTAAAGGTGAAGGAGATCGTCACTCCTTCCGGTCATTCTTGCTCTCATTCCAGAATATTTATGGAGCAAGGAAGGATGTTACTGATGCTGCCAAGCTTCAATATTTGAAATCCCTTTTGGAGGGCAATGCTCTTAAAGACGTAGAGTACTTGCCCAATGTTGATGAAAATTTGGAGGTGGCATTGGACATCCTAAAGAATCTTTATTTAGATGAGTCATATATAGTCGACTCATTATTTCATAAAATAGATTCTGCTCCTAATCTGGATAATAAAAATCTGGAAAATATTCGGATATTCTTGTCGGAAGTGAGAGCCTACCTTCACGAGCTCAATAAGTTTGGGTTAAACTTTTTCGACGTTTCGTCGGCTGGCTGTAAACTTAATGGAGCCATATAATAGTCGACAAGCTCCCTTCCAATTTCTTGAGAGAGCTTAAATTGTTGACACAGGAAGAGTATCCCTCCCTAAACCATATTCTAGATAATTATGGTCGTTTCTTAAAATCAGTCGAAAAAAGTAGAATTAAAAATCAAGCTTCCCCTAAAAAGGAAAGACATTCTGAACGTCAGAAGCAAAGTAGAAATGACAAAAAGTCAGCGTCTTATAATGCTTCTGTCTCCTCTAAAGAGGAGTCGTCGAAATATTCTAAAGCTGACAAGAGCTGAAGTATTTCTATATGAAAAGGGAAAGAAAAAGTTTTCTCATTCACCTTCTTCAAAATGTAAATTTTGTGAAAGGAAACATAGAATGATTTCTTGCGAGAAATATTCTTCTCCCGAAACAAGGAGAGGACGTTGCAGAGAGTTAAACATGTTTTAACATCATCTATCCAATAAGTGTCCTGCAAAGAAATATGGACTTAGCAGTCCATGTGGAAAATGCGGAAATAGAGAGCATATTTCTGCTCTGTTATTCTCGAACTTCGGAGGTTTCCAGTGGTTCCTCTAATGATAGTTACCAGTCACCTTCCAGTTCTGCAGAAAATAATCTGGCCAGCAGTAGCCACATTGGTATAAATGCAGGCACTGCTACATCTCAGAATATTCTGCCTACCATCTCTATTAGAGTCAAGAAAGGGAACAAAATCATCCCTGTCCGTATGCTGTTGGACTTAGGTTCACAACATATATATATATATATATATATATATATATATATATATATATATATATATATATATATATATATATATATATATATATATATATATATATATATATACCCTCTAGGGGCGAAGACTGGGTCCTTCATATTTAACAGAGTTGGTAAATTCCCAGGAATTAACAAATTGAACGCTAACATGCGCCGTTACACAATGTTTGAAGGTGTGCAAGTTGAGAAAACATAAAGGAATTTGTTCCTCGTATTACCAGTTCAGTACATATAAAAGTGAGCTCAGTCGTTAAGTCTGGGAATAGATAAAATATAATAGTGGGTGGAAAGACGTGTGGTACGAGATCTCAATGGAGAAAGAGTGTAACTCGAGAGTTAAGAAATGCAGTTTGTTTTAATTGCGATAGTATAAAAAGAGTGACGCAACAGTTTGACCAGGAGAGACTGGAAAAAATTAGAGTGAAACAGTTGAAAAGACGAAAAGTCCTAGATTACTCATATTTTAATGAGAAGTGTGAGTTCTACCACCTCGGATGTGTGAGACATGCTACATAGAAAGATGAATAACACACAAAGAATGAATAATTTCTAAAGAGTTAGAGAACACCCAACATTTTAGAAATTTTTTTAGAAAGAGAAGTGTAGTGTGATCTTTCCAAGAAAGAAATCGAGAAAAAAACTCGAAGAATATTTAAGATAGATGAAGGTTTGAGTTGTAATTTTTTGATGTCAAAGTTGTGCGGAAGATGTTGTCGAGTAGAAAGATGGGGAAGTTTTTGGGGTATTGAATAGAACCAGGTTTTCTCTACTCTAATTAGAAAATAAAAAGTATCAAATGTTAGTGACCCTTCTGCCACTCTTGTAGCGTTAATTAATAGGATGTGTTTATCTTTCAAAATAAAAAGAGTAATAAAGGGGTGGAGTCATCGGCGTAGGATAGGATAGGTGATGAGGTCACAAATAAAAACTAGGAAAAGATTGGTTCACCGAAATGTTAAAAAAAAAACAGTACCAAAGAGTCAGAGAGAAAAAATATCGTCCCTTTCTAAAGCAATTCTGACAATCTGAGATATGATTAAAAGAATTAAAAATGTGTTCAAATCTTCCTGTTGAAGATAAATATGAAAACTTTCGAAGATAAATAAATAAAACGACAATTAGAAGGTTATATACTTCTTACTTCAGCTCCCAGGTAGGCATCATCTGCCTGTCAGCTGTCCGAGGCTACACTTGGAGAATTGCAAGCTAACTTTTTTTTGCCACATCGGCTTGCTAGGCCTGTCTGTGAACCCTCCTCCTTTATCCGGGCTTGGGACCGGCATGGGATGCTAGATGTTGTTATCCCATGGCGGAGTATATATATATATATATATATATATATATATATATATATATATATATATATATATATATATATATATATATATATATATATATATATATATATATATATATATATTAAATTCAAATTTTAGTAATTAAGCCTGTTTCTGTGATTATTTGCTGGAGGTTCAAAATTAATATCTTTATAAACAGTAGAAGGGGTAATTACCCTCCCAATAGCTAATTTGAATCTACCTTTAAATGTAGAGGAAGGCCGAAGTACTGAAACGCTATTTCGATCAAGAAATAATAGGGTTTCATTTTCACAAAATGAAACCAGTTCGGTATCCTCCACGCATGTGATGTAATCTAATTTTAAGTCTTTATATGAGGTTCCACATTCCCCAGTAGAAAGTTTGATAAATCTGTTACCAATACATCTACTGAACATTTCTATCTTCACTATTATTCCATCAATTTCTACGAACGTAAACATGTTTTTCCCACAAATGAGGGACTTCTTGATATCTTCAAACTGAATATATATATATATATATATATATATATATATATATATATATATATATATATATATATATATATATATATATATATATATATATATATATATATATATATATATATATATATGAACCGACCGGGGCCCCGGCCCCCGGCCATTTTTACCGGCCCCGGCTAAAAATCAGGGAAAACCGGGGTTTGCCTGCCGGGGTTAAAGCAAATTATACTTGAGGGGACAATCCTATTTCAAATTTTTTTTTTTTTTTAATTTTCAGCCGATTCTTCTGAAATTTTGAGTGGATTTAGCTTTTTCCCGGTGAAAAAAGTCCATTTCTAGCGTTTTTCCGAGTCTATAACTGCTAAAAAGTTTTTTTTTTTTTGGGGGGGGGGGGAAATTAAAACCTTTTCAAATGAATGGCGAGGCCAAACCACTTTTCATAATGACGTGAAACTTGGAATGTATATTCAAAATTCTATTAGCTACAAAAATTTGTAACAGACTTTTGTTCCCAGAGTTAGAGAAAAAATGTTATAAGCCCAAAACTGAACAACTATTGGAAAAAAAATTTCTAAAAAAAAAAAATTTTCTGACAAAAAATAATTAAAAAAAACTACAACTATAACATTTCTTATTTTTGGTGAGTGCATAGAGGAGGAATGGGGCTACAAATTTCTCTCTATACTTTATTCGATGCGATTTGTTGGTTTCTAGATAAAGCCTTCAAAAAGGTCCTTTTTTTGACTAAATTTCAAAAATTTCCAAAGTTTGAGAGGTTATATCTTGCTTCAAACAAATAGCATTTAATAACGCACTAAATAAAAGTTGTTCCCCAGTCCCTCCTCTAAACAATATCCACAAATAAAAAAAATTAGTAGGTAGCGTTTTTTTTTTTTTTTTTACATAATTTTTTTCTCCGGAGGAGTACGATTTTCAAAAAAATTTCAATTGCTTATAAACTTTTTTCCCCACTAATGCAATAAATTGGGGTTAAGATTATCCAGTTAAATTTTTAGCTCATGTGGACCAGTGGTTTGACCTCGCTATTCATTTTTTTTCAATTTTGGGTCCAAATAACTTTCACACTGTTAAAGACTCAGAAAAATGCTCGAAATCAACTCAGAATTTTGAGAAAAAATGCATATACCCTGATAATTCCAGCTCAATCAGTCATATAAAAAAAAAATTCAAACAAAATATAAGAAAATTAAGATTTTTCTTCTTGCTTTTTTAAAATTTTCTCTTTTTTTCTGTTTCTTTTGACCGCTCCTTTTCTGCTAGTGATTGTTCATTTTTGTGTTTTGATTTTAGATGCCCCATCAGATTTGGTTGAAAATTTTTTACTTGTAGCACCCGATGGTCCTCTTCTAATTTTCTTACTGCAGATGTTACATTTAGCTATTTCGAGCCTATCCTGAAACATTGTAAAGTACTCCCATAGTGTTGAAGCTGATCTTTTAACCATATTGACTGAAAATATAAACAATATAATAATTTTGAAATAATGTAGCTAATTGATACAATTAAGTTTGATACACAGCAATAAAATAACAATGATATGTATAAATACAGGTTATATTGATAATTTTATATATCATGCATTTTTTCAAACTTTACCTTAGGGTCTTACCTAGGTAAAGCTGTTGAATCACTATTATGAATTAAAAAAAAAAAAAAAATTGAAATTTTTGTAATTATCATTCAAAACTGTAATTTTCTGACATTTTTCCGGAGAAAATGCACATAATCATTAATTTAAGTGAATGTTGGCTATTCTACGCCTTTCTTATAATTAAATAAACCTAAATTAAATTTATATTTAATTTTTTTATCCTAAAATTTCAGTGCTTTTGACCTCTTTACAAATTTAAGGCAACCCCGGCCAGAGCCCCGGATTCCCCGGTCGGTCCCTATATATATATATATATATATATATATATATATATATATATATATATATATATATATATATATATATATATATATATATATATATATATATATATATATATATATATATATATATATATATATATATATATATAGGCTTATGGAGATTGTTTCTATTTGATATTTTTTGTTTTTCGATATTTTTTATATCGATATTTTTATTGATATTTTATTTTAAACGATATTTTTTACCTATAATTAGCCCTAGGCTACTATGTCGTGCAAACGTTCTTGTGTACGTTAGGTTCTTTTACGGCAACTTCTTGTGTAGGTTAGGACTCTTTTTTACGGCAATTTCGGTAGTTCAGTTATGATAAGTCGAATTAGGTCTGCTAGAAAAGTAATAATATAATATTGTATGTCTATAATAATACCTCTGGCAACTCTCTTTTTACGGTAGCTTCTCCATATTTTCGATTTTCGATATTTTTTTAACAATCGAAACTCAGAAACAATCTCCACCTTTACCTATATATATATATATATATTATATATATATATATATATTATATATATATTTATATATATTATATATATATATATATATATATATGGGGAGGACGTAGCGCAGTCCAAAGCGATGAAAGTACTCCCCACTGGGCTTAACACACGGGGTGATAGGATGGGCTAGACCATTCCGTTTCACTCCGTTGTCCTTTGATTCGTTCCTTTTCGCGTTTCATCTTCTCAGAGGGTCTCTAGTGTACATCGCTTACACTTACATTACCTATAAATGAATCAAAATGGCGAAACATAAATCTGCCTCGGAGAATCCAAGAGGGGCGGATTCCAAATATAGCCTCTCATCCACTCCTTCCCCATCACCACTTGGAGAGATGGCCTCCGGTGATGGGGTTGGTGCCACCAAGACCTCTATACCGACTTATCCTGGTGCACGGTCTTCGTTTTTCTTTAACTTCTGCAACATTCGCGGTCTTTTTTCTAATCTCCACTTTGTCGAACACCACCTCTCTTCTTCTAGACCTCATCTCTTGTTCTTAACTGAAACTCAGGTGTCTGAGTTCTCTGACAGCAAACCCTACTCTGTTTCCTCCTACTGTCTCTATCCTCAATTTTCAGCCAAAGGCGGATGTTGTACATATATGCGAAATGATGTTGTCTGTTCTCGTGTTTCTAATTTGGAGTCTTCTGAATTCTCTACTTTATAGCTTAAACTTTCTTGCAACTCTACAACTAAATTTATTTGTTCTGTCTACTTATCTAACCCTACAGACTATCCAAAATTCTTCGACTATCTTAACTCGAAAATAGAATACATTCTTTCTTCTCCTTTCTCCGAAATAATCATTTTAGGTGATTTCAATGTTCACCACCGCCAATGGCTTTCATCTAGTTCTCATAATCCAGCCGGTGAGCTCACCTTCTAATTT
The DNA here is from genome assembly GCA_009176605.1 of Armadillidium nasatum. Taxonomy (NCBI): domain Eukaryota; kingdom Metazoa; phylum Arthropoda; class Malacostraca; order Isopoda; family Armadillidiidae; genus Armadillidium; species Armadillidium nasatum. Next base: position 9,677 of record SEYY01006179.1, on the reverse strand, counting down.
TCTATCCCAGAACAACCTTGAGCCCTTGGTGCATCTCCGTACCCGTATCCCTGACAGTCTTGGTGATGAACCCAACATTGTAGACCTTTTTCTAACTTATTATAATCCTATATATATATATATATATATATATATATATATATATATATATATATATATATATATATATATATATATATATATATATATATATATATATGTTGCCATCACTCATGGGCATAGCCTTTTTCAAGTAGGGGTATAATTAAATTATTTAAAAAAAAAAAAAATTTCCTGATCCTAACGAAGATCCCTCAAGTAGGCGAAGACAGAGGATTTAGAGAGTTTTTTTTTATATAAAGCAGGAAAAACAGAAGATAGGGAGTTCTACAGAAAAGATGTGGCTGGAAAGGAGAAGGAACTACAAGTAAAAGCCTTCGAGTTCGCAATGCTCACTCAAAGTTCTTGTGCAAGCACGGCACTCCTTGTGCTGCGAAGGCGATGCAATGGTGGTGGAATGAGATTGGCATAACTGAGTTAGAGGAGGTTGAAGGAGGAGGAATAGCTCCGGAATCGCCTAAGGTAGAGTTAGAGGCAAAAGTTTGAGCGATGAGTTCAGCTTTAGTAGAAGGTAAAATGGCAGTTGTACCATCAGAAAGGAGCGAAAGAGAAGGAAGTTAGAGTTCACATTTTTTTGCAAACTTCCAGAAGGGTGAGAGGAAAAGGAATCAAAGATTATTCCATTTGCGGCAGAAAAAGAGTTTGTGGTATCTCGAAGAATAGATTTTGCACAACTCCCTGATAAAATATAAGTTGGTTGAGTTTCAGGTGTTTGAAGACGATGGTAATATCTGAAGGAGGCATCCCTGCTCCGTATATCGCGAGAACAAGTAGACTTAAACCAAGGTTTGTTAGGTTTAGTATAAGGGAAAGAATATGGAATGTACGCCTCCATGCCAGAGAGAATCACCTCGGTTATGCGCTCAACACACTCAGAGGGACCCTTCCCACGAAGGCAGTAATCATTCCATGGGAAATCAGAGAAGTACAACCGAAGAGCCAGAAACGTATCCTCACCGAAGGCGAGTACCGTTATTGCGGAAGACTTGAAGAGACAGAACAAGATACGATATAAGAAGGTGATCGGATGAACCCAGAGGAGGAAAAAGTTTAACAGTATATGACGTTAAGAAAAGATCAAGTATATTGGGTTCATCAATACTGTCAGTTATACGAGTAGGGAGGTGCACCAACTGCCCAAGTTTATTCTGGATAGAAAAGCCGAAGACGAGTTCACCGGTTGGGTCATGAGAATTTCATGAAAGCCATTGGCGGTGTTCAACATTAAATCACCTAAAATGATGATTTCGGAGAAAGAAGACAGAATGTGCTCTATTTTGGAGTTTAAATAGTCGAAGAATTTTGGATAGTCAGTAGAATTAGGAGATAAATAAACAGAACAAATTAATTTAGTAGTAGAATTGCAAGAGAGCTTAAGCCATAAAGTTGAGAATTCAGTACACTCCATAAAAGAGGAACTATAATTCTACCCTCATTATCTCCCTTAATAGTATTTAAGACAATTAATTTTTCATTAATTTTATCTGAATCTTTAATAAAATGTTTCATAATTTGAAAATTTTAAGCAATGTGATTCTAAAATTTCGCCATTTGCCTTCTGGAATTCAGATTCTATAATACTTCCGTTTTCATTTAAAATACAAACCTTTAATGTAAGATTAACTTTTTCAACTAAAGTTACTGAAGCTGAAAATTCGTGCGAATTATTAGTTAATTTTTAAGTAACTCAAGCTACTTAACATTTTACTTACGCTTCCCATTAACATGATACCTATTGGTGTTTCAAAGTACGAAGATGCTGTGCAATCAATTTCTTTTCCAAACACCTCTGTGGACACTGGAAGACAGTGAGCCGAGTTTGTTCCAAGGATAAATTTTATATCTGAAATTGTTTCACCACCTTGCAGAAAGAAATCATCTGCCAACTTATAACCTTTTTTAACGAATGTTTAACTATTCTGTTGATACCTGGAAGATTAATATGGATATTAATTTTAGGTATACATATTGCATTAACAATAAAGTATTTATCATCAATATTTAATCGGACTTCAACAATGCGATTTTTTAATTCTTTCTTTGCATTAAACCCATTTATTACGAGTTCAAAAGTTTCATTTACAGTTTTAAATTTATGAATATTAGCAAATTCCTCTTCTATAAAATTAACCTGACAACCACTATCGGCAATGCACCTCATTATAACTTTCGGGATTGGACTGCAAGTAAATGATGGTAAAATTGAGTCTTTAATTCAACTTACTTGCAAAGCTTCGTAATTAAACCATACCATACTAGTTGTAACCTCACTTTTTTCGTATACATCACAGTTCTTAGCCTGTACCTGAACTTCATCTTTTCGTTTGTTCTTTTTGACATCTGAAACTTTCTGGCTACTTAAATTGCACAAATAATTAAAATGCCATTTCTGACAATTATAGCATTTATTTTTAAAATGAAATTTACATTCTTTAGCAGAATGATTTAAGAGTGAGCATTTCGTACAACCATTTAAATTTTCAAGTTTTTTTAATTTAGAGGAAGAATCATTATAAATGGTACACTTTTGAATTGGGTGATCTACATTTACTACTTTAACATTAAAATTAAACCCTTTAAAGAATGTTTTTTTATGTAAAAGTGATAATGCTGGCAGCTAAATTAATATATTGGAAAGATTCGTCTTTCTGAGATTTTTTCTCTTGTTTTACTGATTGATTTTTCAGTTTCTAAGTTTGAATTATACCACTCAGCAACTTCGAATATCACGTCATTTATTTATTCAAATAAAGGTTTGCTTTCGTTAGTAACTAGAGTTAATTGCTTTCTAAAATCTTCATTCATTGCATTTAGAAAGAAATATTGCAAAATAGTATCTGACTCAATTTTTAAGTTTTTATCTTAAAAGTCGGTAATTTTTTTCATATCACTAATAAATTTATAAGGGTTAGTCTGTTTATTCAATTTTAACTCCGATAAAAGCATAATTGTTTCAAACTTTTGAGTCAAGGGGGAAGCAAATGCTTTAGTTAAAAATGCTTTTGCAGCTTCATAAGTCTGCTCATTAATATCTAAAGAAGTGATTAAAGTTAATGATTCATTTTTGACATGGTCTTTTAAATACAAAAATTTGGTATACGTGTCAAAATTATATTTCTCTATTACACTTTCAAAATTTCGAAAAAATCATCTAAACTTTCACCCTCTAAATGCCCATAAGTGGGAAAAGAAATTTGGGGAGCTTTTGTGCTCGAGTAGAAAAGTCATTAATGTTAGTATTTCTTTCTAATAAAGTTAAAGCTTTTAAAATATCTTCATTGTACTTTATCACTAGTTTTTAATTCCTCATCTAGTAAAGATTCTAATTTACTTTTTTCAGTTTCAGACTTAGATAATTCATACATGATTTTTTCATTTGAAATATCTAACTTAGATTTTAAATCTTTTAAGGAAGAAATATATTCTATTTTCTCACCAGACGAGAGCGTATCAATAGTAGATTTTATTAAGTTACATTTTTTAGTAGCTTGAGCTCTATAATATTTTTTCGTATGTTTTAAAAAATTTAGATCGCTCATTATGAGAAGTTAAAGTTAGTTATATAATTATATTCACAAGTTTAAACTTTTTTCACTTGAATATTAAGTATTTAGTTTAAGAAAAGTAAATTACCAAACGTGACCACATATTAAACCATTAATGCTGCACTTAAGCTGTCAATTAGTTAGCGTGAGACCCCGACAAGCCCACCCGGGGGCGCCATATTCAGAATTTTATTGTAGGGGACAAAAAATATTGTTTAAAAATCTTTTTATTTTAAACCAAAATTTGATTAAATAAAAGTTCTTATAAGGAGAATTCCAGCAAGTTTGCTGAAATATGCTCTTCTCTCCATCTGTCCCCCCTTCCGAATAATACTGGAGAATGTTCTGTAGACAGATTAAAATTTCTTGTTAAATCTTTTTAGACGTATTTCGTCTAATTAAAATATAAATTTTTTATCTTCCCTACTTCTTAACTTTTTGAAATATTAATATTAAGTAAAGAAAAGACAATTTAATAGTAATAATTATTTTTCTCAAATAATAATGAAAGATGGATTTATCGGAACACTGTGCATAGATATACTATGATTACATTTGGGAAAAGTCCCAGTTAATCACATCAATTTGAACTGCGACTTACTTCCCCAAATGCAAGTGTGTCGTCCCTCGATGTTTAACCAGCGTCAGCTGGTTTAGGTGGCCACCCTTCCATACTGGTCTATTCTACTTGAGATCTCCAAAGTACTTCCTCCCTCTCTCCCAAACAGTAATCCTAAATATTTGTACTTTTCCACATTTTAAATCTCTGAACTGTCCACTTCCACCTCCACCACCAACCTCTCCTCTCTTCACCACCATAATCTCTGTCATCCCCTCTTCTTCCAAGTTGTTCTTAAAGCTCATCACAACTCTCCTCAACGTTTCCCCATCCTCACTCCAACACGCCAGATCATCCGCATAAGTCATCACATCTCCATCCAAATTTCCTCTCTTACCGACTTTATTACAGTGTCCAAATAGGCTATGAACAGGATTGGTGACAACACACTTCCCTGTTTAACACCTGCCCTCACATCAAACCATGTTCTGTTTTCATATCCTGTTCTTACATTGCACTTGTCATTCATATACATACTTTTCAAGGCCTTCTCCAATCTTCCACTCACTCCGTAATCTCTCCTCAAGACTCTCCAAAGTTTATCTCTGAGAACCGAGTCGAAAGCATTTCTTAGATCTATAAATACAATATGATTTTTTGTTAAATTTTATTACTTTCTCTATTACCATTCTTAGGGCAAACAGTGCTCCTGCCTCTTCTATACCCAGATTGTTCTTCTCCAAGCTTTGGCTCCACGATCATCCTTACTCTTCTCTCTAAAATTCTTTCGTACGCTTTTGCCATGTGATCTAATAGGGAAATGTCTCTATAGTTTTTACATTCTCCTGCATCGCCCTTTCCTTTGTATATCGGGACAATGATGGTCTTTCCCTATCCCTCCGGGACTCTGCCCTCCCTCCAACACCTATCGAAGAACTTCAACACTGCGTCCTTCACTGTTTCTCCTCCCTTCTTAATCAGTTCTATAGGTAATCCGTCCTCTCCTGGGGCTTTTCCGTTTTTCATTTTATTCAAAGCAATCTCAAACTCCTCCTTAGTAATCTCATCCCCTCCCATCTCCACCATCCCCCCGTCATGCCTTCCTCCTCCCAACAATTCTCCAAAGTATTCCGTCCACCTTCTGATTATGCTTTCTGGTCTTAATAATATTTTTCCTCTATCATTTTTTATGTTACTCGCTCTTTTCTTTGATCCTCTGTACGTTTTTGCTAGTCTAAACAACTTTTTCTTCTCTCCTCTTGCATCCTCTGTCACCTCCTCCGCCATTCTCTTGGTCTCCTCTTCCTTGGCTCTTCTCTTAACTCTCTCCGCTATGTTCCTAGCCTCCACATACCTTGCCCTCGACTGTACTGTACTGTTCTGTCCTTCAGCCACTTCCTCATTTCGATGGTCTTTCTTCTTATTGCCTCCCTTACTTCCTCGTTCTACCATCCCGTGTGTCTCCTTGTACCTCCCATCCACTTTCTACCCAATACTTCTTCCGCTGACTTCATCACGACCTTTTGTATCTCTTCTATTTCCTCCATGTTCTCCACCTGTTCAAGAACTTCATTTATCTTTCGTTGATATTCCCGCTCTTTACCTCCCTTTTCAAGTTACTCCACCCTAATTGCACTTCTCTTTTCCCCTGTCTGCAGTTTTTCAGCCTCTATTTTTACATCAGCCACCAGCAACCGGTGGTCCGAGTCCATAGAAACTCCCGGAAACACTTTTACATTTTGCACCATCCTTCTATCTGATACAATGATGTAGTCTATAACCGACCTCTGATTGAACTTTCCCGTGTTCCCATTCCACCTATATCTTGTGGGAGTCTCCATGTTGAAAAAAAACATTCATAATCTTCAAATCCTTTCTCATACAAAAATCCAATAGATTTTCTCCCTCTGCATTTCTAATCTCTTCTCCATAAGGTACCAACACTCTCTCTATCTCATTTCTTCTACTTCCAACTCTGGCATTCAGGTCTCCCATCACCAGAAATACCTCGTTCTCTCTCCTGCCGACCTCTACTCTCTCTTCCAACATCTCCATAAACCGCATCTTTTCCTCTTCCGTATGACCTTGCTACGGTGCGTACACTTGGAAAACGCGATACCTCCTCCCTTTCATATTGAGAGTACATGAAATTAGCCTCCCGATTACACATTTCACATTCTGCACAAAAGGTGCTATCCTAGGTCCCAGTATAATGCCTACTCCATGTCTCCTAACTCCGTCTTCCACTCCTCTATACATCAGCAAGTATCCGTCTCCCATCTCTCTTCCATCCTCCTCTCCCCTCACCCTCATCTCCGCCAAACCCATCGCATCTATCCTCCTCTCCCTCATCACATCCAATATCTCCTCCTCCTTTCCACTGTAAGTTGCGATATTCAGAGTGGCGAATCTGAATTTTTCGCGTGTATTTTCCTTTTTCCTGATCCAAAATCGTTTAATTGGTCTATTTCCGCAGAGTTGTGCAAGCAGTTTTATTTTCGGGCAGCGGCTTGCTGGGCCTGTCCTGCCCTAGCCAGAGCTCCTTTAGTTAACCCAGGGTGCACGACGAGGACGCCGAGTTGGACTTTGCACCCCATATATATATATATATATATATATATATATATATATATATATATATATATATATATATATATATATATATATATATATATATATATATATATATATATAATAATTATAAAAATAATATAATAAATGTTTAAGTAAAAATAAGAAGCAGTTTAATTAATTAATTTATTAAACAAAATTAAAAAAAAGGAAAATAAAAAAAAAAAAAAAAAAAAAAAATTAAATTTATATATATATATATATATAATATATATATATATATATATATATATATATATATATATATATATATATATATATATATATATATATATATATATATATATATATATATATATATATATATATAAATTAAATATTAAATATTAATAATTATTCCGCATTAAGTGATAAGATTTGAATTTAAATTGTTATAAAAAGAAGGATGGGTAACTACACTCCCAATTGGAAACTGATGAGTCTCTTTAAATTTAGAGCAAGGGCGAACTACTGAAATACCTTTATTTCCAAAAGGAAATATTAGCGTTTCAGTTGGTTCAAAAGAAACCAGTTCTGTTCTTGTCTGTACAATTTTTATAATCTTTAACCTCATATAAATTAACATCATTTTCTAAGTCTAAGTTAAAAATAGTGTGCAGGGAGTTAATATTAATTTCTTCCCCCTTTTTTAAAGGAGGAACCTTTAAAGGAGGCTCCACACTCACCACTAAACATCTTAATAAATTCATTTGCAAAACATACGTCGAAGATTTCAAATTTTATCATAGTTTTATCTATTTCCAGGAAAGAGAATATCTTCTTATTCACCACCGACTTTTTGAAATCTTCAAACTATATATATATATATATACTATATATATATATATATATATATATATATATATATATATATATATATATATATATATATATATATATATATATATATATATATATATATATATATATATATATATATATATATATATATATATATATATATATATATATATATATATATATATATATATTGGCATATAATAAAAAAGAAAAAAAAAGAAAATATGGGGGGTGGTAAATTTAATTAACTTACCAACACTATTGAACCCTCTTTGGGTACTTCCGAAAATTTCAGTGACGAGAATAGTAATTCCGACGTAGATTCAATGTTCTCAACTTCACCATAGAACCACATCTGGTTTATTTTGTGTGCCGTGAAGACCTTTTCCCCATTTTTAATTTTCTTTTCAATCTGAGAAAGAAATTAATGGACATACAATCAAACTAGAAATTTATTATTTTGTTCAAGCTACAAATAAAAAGTAGATGGTATTATTATAAGAAAATTTGTCACAATTTAATATATAAATGACCAAGGAACATGAATTCAAAGTTTACCAAGATGTTTGTTTGTTTGTATATATATATATATATATATATATATATATATATATATATATATATATATATATATATATATATATATATATATATATATATATATATATATATATATATATATATATATATATATATATATATATATATATATATATATATATCCTCTGGTGGGAAAAAGCCGGAGGCCTACCAATGCCCACCAGAGTTGGGGAATCTGGTCTCTAATGGCAGACGTGACCTGATACACGGTGTTTAAAAGATTGCAGGTCAAAAGAAGTTGGGAAAACAGATAAAGGGAGTGTGTTCTAAAATTTACCAACTGGGTACATTTAAGTTTTTTTTTTTTTTTTTTTTTTTTTTTTTTTTTGCACACCACCACCACTCACGGGCAAAGCCCTATTCAAGGAGGGGTGTTAAAAGAACAAAAATGAAAGTAAATCCAAAAATAAAAACCACCCCTACAGTACCCACCTAACGCAAATTTCTCAGGTGGGCGCAGACGCGGGCTTTAAAGAAATTGAGATTAAATGCAGAGGGAAATACAGAAGATGGAAGAGAGTTCCACAAGACAGAGGTGGCAGGAAAGAAAGAGGCACCACAGTGGACAAGCCTGGAGTTGCCTATGTCCACGCAAAATTGATGCGCGGACATTGCACCCCTTGTGCTGCGAGGACGCCGTAAAGGTGGAGGTACACAGGTGGATAGTTCCCAGGAGCATTTGCCACTGTAGTACCTATAGAAAAGTGACAGGGCACCAACATCACGTCGCAAAGATAAAGAATCAAGAGAATTAGAAAGAGCGGGACAGTTTATAAGTCTTTTAGCCTTTGACTCAACCCTATCCAAAAGACGGGTGAAACCTGAGCCACACCAGATATGAGAGCAGTACTCCATACAAGGGCGGATGAGACCCTTGTATAATTGGAGTAACTGCGAGGAAGGAAAAAATTCTCGCAGTCTAAACAGAACTCCCAGCTTCTTTGAGGCCGCCCTAGCAACCATCATTGTGATATGAGGTTTCCAAGACATTTTTTTGTTTATGTGAAGGCCAAGGATGTTTATATTGTCAACAGGAGAGACGGGAGAACCATCGAAAGAAATAGAAAAGTTAGGAGGTGTCTTTGAGAGAGAGATTTCTAGAAGTTGAGTTTTTAAAGAGTTGAATTTCACAAGGTTGTGACGACCCCACTGGGAAATTCTATCCAGATCTGCAAGAATGGAATCGGAAAGATGTAGACGAGAAGCAACTCTAGATGCAAAGGAAGGAGCAGATTTGAAATGAGTAGAAGAATGGAGGGTTGAGTCATCGGCATATGAATGTATAGGGTTAGATGAACAGCTGAGAAGATCATTAATGAAAAGTATGAATAGAGTAGGAGACAAGACAGAACCCTGAGGAACACCACTATTGACAGGAAAGGAAGAAGAAGTCGCTCCATCAACAACAGCCGAAATGGAACGATTAGAAAGAAAACTAGACATAAGTAAGCAAAGAGAAGGAG
>SEYY01006178.1:15000-17310 GCA_009176605.1 Armadillidium nasatum | reverse complement strand
ATCTTATCTTGATCGCCATATGCCTATCGTTAAGAACGTTCTACTGGTGATCTTCTTTCCCTACTTTTTGACTCTTGGTCCTCCGCTCTTTGGAGTTTCGGCGAGTCTTTCGCTTTGGCACTAGACATATCAAAAACCTTCGATAGACTCTGGCACAAAGTTTTGATTTCTAAACTTCCCTCTTTCGGAACCTATCCTTCTCTCTAATTTCCTTTCCGGTCGTTCTATAGCAGCTGTTGTAGACGGCAACTCTTTTTCCTTTAAATTTATAAATAGTGGTGTTCCTCAAGGATCTGTCCTATCGCAAACTCTTTTCCTAATTTTCATCAATGACCTTCTCTCTATTACTTCGTCTCCTATACACTCCTATGACGATGACTCCACCCTTCAATACTTCTTTCAATTTGAAAGACCTCCTCCCAACTGCAGTTAATATATTCTAGAAGGATAGTCTTGGAGCAACTGACCTCTGATCTTTCTCGTATTTCAAATTGGGACAGAGAAAACATGGTCGTTTTCAATGCCTCAAAAACTCAATACTTCCATCTTTCTACTCGACTCAGTCTTCCACACAACTATGATATCTTCTTCGAAAACACTCAGCTCAAACCTTCATATGTCCTCAATATTGTCGGTGTTTCTTTTTCTCGTGATCTTTCTTGGAAAGATCACATTACTTTTCTTTCTAAACAAGCTTCTAAGAGGTTGGGTGTTCTGTGGCGCCTTCGTGTTTTTTTTTTTACGCCACCCTAGTTGCTTGCTCTTTATAGAGGTGTTGTTCGCCCCCTGTATGGAGGTGGAGTCTACGGCTTTTCGCCTCATAAACTCTTTTGCTCTTACTAACTCTCCAATCTCTTTCTTCCCATCGAATTGTTGCGTCACTCTCTCTATACTATCGCTATTACAAATGACACTGCACTTCTGAACTCTCACGTCGCATACCTCTTTCTTTGAGAAGGTCTCAAGCGACACGACTTTCTACACAGTCTTATCCTTTGTCTGTCCAAACTCCCCGACCTCAAACTTAACCGCTATGCTCAATCTTACATGTACTCTACTGGTAAAGTCTGGAACACACTCCCTTTATCTGTTTTCCCAACTTCCTTTGACGTGCACACTTTTAAACTCCGGCCTTTCCCCACCAGAGGAGACATAATATATATATATATATATTATATATATATATATATAATTAGGGATGGAGTGAAGTATCGGTATCGGTATCGGCCCCTTGAAAAAATAGAGTATCCGTATGGTATCGGCCTCTTTACTGGTATTTCATATATATATATATATATATATATATATATATATATATATATATATATATATATATATATATATATATATATATATATATATATATATATATATATATATATATATATATATATATATATATATATATATATATATATATATATATTAGGGATGGAGTGAAGTATCGGTATTGAGTATCGGTATATTTTTGGGTAGGTATCGGTATCGTATCGGTATCGAGCTGTCAGGTATCGGCATCGGTTAAAAATGACCGATACCGATACCAGATTTTTTTTCATCACTTTGGCTTACATTTTTTGGAATGTTCAATTTCCTTGACTGTAAAGTTTCGAATACCACGAAACATTGTTTTCTTGATTTTCCAAATTTTCAATTAATTAATTACTAATTAATCGTTAATTACAATTTTTTGGCTTATATTCTATATCTCTGTAACTGCAGTTCCGATTTTGGTCAAATTAGAACAGTTAACTCTTTCTATAACATAGATCAACTTGTTATTCTTAATTGTTCATTTATTTAATTACTTAATTAATTAATTAAATTATGTAATATTTTATTAATATTACCTAATATTTTGAAACGTCGTTTCCCGATAATTTTGTTTCCAGAACATTGATATGTTGCTTTCCACTAGAAGTTTATTTTTTCAAATGCACAAAATTGTTTTTCAATTTATTTTCACGCCATTTACTTCTTACCATTTGGTTTGTTTTCTTAAATATTTTATTTTTATTTTTAAAATTAATTAATCCGTTAAACATATTAATTATATATATATATATATATATATATATATATATATATATATATATATATATATATATATATATATATATATATATATATATATATATATATATATATATATATATATATATATATATATATATATATATATATATATATATATATATATATATATATATATATATATATATATATATATATATATATATATATATATATATATATATATATATATATATATATATATATATATATATATATATATATGTGTGTGTGTGT
>SEYY01006178.1:0-10000 GCA_009176605.1 Armadillidium nasatum | reverse complement strand
TGGTTGTGTCATATAACCAGAGTTACTCAACTTCCATAGCAAAAGTAATTAGAGTCATTTGGGAATAATAAAAAAAGTTGGCAAAATAATACTTATCCATTTAATAAGGTACTGTGGAGATACAGTAAAAATATTTCAGTGTTCACTGGAAATGTAAGTCAAAAAGAGTAAAGTAAAAGGTCTTAGGTCTTATATAAAAGTGATTATAAGTTGTGTTGAAAACGTAAACTTAAAACTGGTGAGGTATATCAGCAAAACAATAATTATCAGGAATAGTTGAGGCTATGATAAAATTAAAGCCTAATAAGCTAAATATTCTTTTTCATTTAGTGACAAACAACAGTGTCAGTAAAATAAAACTCATTACAAACTAAACAGTATCTACATTGTAATATAGACTCAAAGGATGTGCATCAAAAAGCACTGTAAGAGACCAAAGGTTGTCAGATGAGCAGATACTTAAAAGAATGATCAATTCAGGGAAATAAGACAAATATCAGCTGTGATTTATGAAGCAAAGGAAATAATATGTATTTGAGAAATTAATGACTGAAGATGACCAAAAGGCAAATCTAAAATATACATTTATTATGGAATGGTAATAACTGCAGGAGATAAGAAGAGTAATGTTATAGTTTCTAAATTCCTTGTAAATATGGCACTGCAATATATATATATATATATATATATATATATATATATATATATATATATATATATACGGTATATATATATATATATATATATATATATATATATATATATATATATATATATATATATATATATATATATATATATATATATATATATATATATATATATATATATATATATATATATATATATATATATATATATATATATATATATATATATATATATATATATATATATATATATATATATATATATATATATATATATATATATATATATATATATATATATATATATATATATATATATATTGGTGGTCACAGGATCAAGTTTCACCTAGATTTACAGACATTCCATAACAACAATGAGATATATTTAGCTATAACTTCCCAACTCTCTCGTCGCATACCTCCTCCATTGAGAAGGGTTCGTGCGACTCGTCTTTCTACACAGTCTCATCCTTTCTCTGTCCAACTCTCTGACCCCAGACTGAACCGCTATGCTCAATCTTACATGTACTCTACTGGTAAAGTCTGGAACACACTTCCTTCATCTATTTTTCCAACTTCCTATGACTTAGGCACCTTCAAACGCCGTGTATCAGGTCATGTCGGCCTTTAATTTGATCATGTTCCCGACTTTCCCCCTAACTCTGGTGGAACATTAGTAGGCCTCTGGCCTTTGCCCACCAGAGGAGAAATAATAATAATAAAAAATATAACTAAGAAATAATGGTATACATATATAGCAAATGTATAATAATTGTGAGATTTTCTTTACATTTATTAATAGATTCTTTTAACAAATCATGCAGATTTTTAATATTTCAAATAAATTTGGCAATGAAATTTAGAAATCTTGATATTTTTTATAAACTATTATAGAAATGTGGGGTGTGTAAGAGATGTTTAAGAGATGTTTATTTTAATCATGAAGTAATTTACCATGCATGAGTACTGAAAATATTATTCTGAACAAGTATTCATGAAAAATATATCAAAATGTAATATCATATATAAGAAAAAAAAAAAAAAAAAAAAAAAAAAAAAAAAAAAAAAAAAACTAAAAAAAAAAAAAAATTTTAATTTTTAATTTTTATTTTTATTACTTTAAATTTTTTTAAAAATAAAATTTGTGTATTATATATATATATATATATATATATATATATATATATATATATATATATATATATATATATATATATATATATATATATATATATATATATATATTTGTTGGAATGAGGATTAATGCGGACAAAACAGAAGTTATGGTGATGGGAAAGATGCAGGAAAATTTGAACGTGAGAGTGGTGTGGCAGAGCGCTGAAACAGTCAGATCACTTTAAAAATCTGGTAGTGTGTTTTGGATCTGAGAACAGTACAAGGCCGTGAACTGGATGTAAGACGTGACAAATTTAATAGCGCACTGATATCCTTATATCCGCTGATGAAGGATAGAAATGTCCCAAGGAAAGTAAAAACTATAATATACACTAGTATCCTGAGACCAATACTAGTGTATGGATATGAGGCGTGGGCCCTTAATACAAGAGATAAAAGTAAAATCCAGTCATGCGAAATGAGAGTGTTGAGGGTGATTATGGGTGTGACGAGACGGGATAGAAGAAGAAACGATAATATAAGAGAGGAATTAGGAGTGGAGAACATATTAAAATTCATTGAGAGGGGACAATTGAGATGGTTTGGACATGTGAAGAGAATGGATGAAGACAGGTATCCGAGGAGATTTTATGAATGGAGGCCGATGGGAAGGAGGGGAGTTGGAAGACCGAGAATTAGATGGAAAGATAACATCAGGATGGCAATTGAGGGAGAGGGGGAGACATCGAGGATGTGGAGGAGATGAGAAGATACGAAGATAGACGACAGTGGAGGGATTTCGTGCAGGATTACTGACAGGCGCTCTGCGCCTACAGGAGCTTGGTGAGAAAGAATATATATATATATATATATATATATATATATATATATATATATATATATATATATATATATATATATATATATATATATATATATATATATATATATATATATATATATATATATATATATATATATATATATATATATATATATATATATATATATATATATATATATATATATATATATATATATATATATATATATATATATATATATATATATATATATATATGGTCAGAAAACCAATTCTGAGCATTTTTCAGTATTATACATAACTTTTTTGAAAATACTGTTCAAATTTGAAATGCCAACTTTGAGTGCATCAGACCACACACACACACACACAAAAAAAAAATAATAAATAAATAAGTAAAATAAATTCAGATGAGTACTAAATAAAGCTTTAAGTTTATAATTCCATCAATAAAGTTAAATTATATACAAGTCTCTCTGTAAATTTATCTTCATATTATGTCAAATGGTTGAAAATTCTCTCAAAATTAAACAATAAAAAAATTTTTTTTTTTTAATTGTTAATTAGAATTATATAAAGTTTTCAGGGTGGGGAGAACTGAATGGGATCCAACAGTTTTTACCCATTTACAGGATTTTTCTATATATTAAACCATTTAATTTCTGGAATATTGTGCTAGAGATACAAATAGAGAGTCGCATGCATAGAAGTCAAATGATTGGATATATAGGAAAATGCTCTAAAAACCAGCAAATTCTCTGCCTGAAAATGTGAAACAAAATCTACACAGAGATTTTCTTACTTTTGGTATTAGGCAGAGGAGTCAAAACCTAAAACTTAATTTGTATACATCTAAATGCTGCATTTTTTTTCCTGCAGAATGATCCACTCAGAATCAGCAATTCGCAGTGTAAACGGATGTCAAAAGGTTAGGTATCCAGAAAATGCTTTAGATTGATTGAGTGAAAACAAAAGGATTTTTAAAAGTTCCATTCTCAATGTTAATAACAAAAGATTCTTAAAAATATCTAATAGTTAATAACAGTAATTTAGTACTTTATATGAAATTTTTGAGAATGAATAACTTATTAGATTAAACAATTAATATTCAACTTTTAAGATTCATAAATTAAGATGAAAAATAGAAGAATATTGCAAGTTCTAGATAATACATTGTTTCTTAATTTCTAAAATTTAAGATACCTAGTGCGGTAGTGCTTATATTTGAAAACAAATAAAGTAGATATGTCTAATGTTATTTATAATTTAAAGGTATGTTATATAAACTTCTTTAAGGGCATTATTAATGTTGTTATTTCTATTATTATATATGTGGTAGATAATCCTATAATTCTAGCGACATCATATACTAATAGTGATGTTGTACTATTTTTCTAGTATCACTGTTGGAGATGGTTGTTATTATTATTATTATTGTTGTCATTAATTTCATTAGTTACCATTATTAGCTACTATTATAATTATTATTATTGCTATTAGCTTTTATTATTACTATTATTATTATTATTGCTTTATCTTTACCTTATCTTCAATTATATTACTATTACTGAAATTAGTTGTTGAATAAATATTAAAATCCTGTTTCCGTCACTATTATCCTTATTATTACTATTACCATGATTCGATGAATTGTTCATTTGAATTTTGTTACTGAAAAATGAAAAATGATTAAAGCTCGAAGATTTCCAATATTTCTAAAACTTCTTATCATGACTTGACATTTCTTGTTAATATTAGCTTTGTTCTAATCTTTATTTTTATTGCTTTCTTTACTACTTTATATATTTTATATATTATCACTACTATATTTATTATTGCTCATTATATTATATGCATCATATTTGTATCTTAATGCTTATTAAAATATATTGATGAACTATTTATCAACTAAACTTTGGGGTTCAATGGAAACCAATGTGTATCCCCTTAGCAGCCCCTTTTCAGAGTAATGTACAGCTAACAAGTTATTAATATTGTATTTAGTAGAATAGGACCTACCGAAACACTGTAAAATTTGTAATTGAACTTCTGAATAAAATATTGAAATTGAAATTATGAGAGTGGAGATAAAATACCGTTTCTTTTTAAAGCAAAATTATTTTGACTGAATCATCAAGCCTCCAGCTAAATTTAAGACCAGCACAATATATATATATATATATATATATATATATATATATATATATATATATATATATATATATATATATATATATATATATATATATATATATATATATACGGTATATATATATATATATATATATATATATATATATATATATATATATATATATATATATATATATATATATATATATATATATATATATATATATATATATATATATATATATATATATATATATATATATATATATATATATATATATATATATATATATATATATATATATATATATATATATATATATATATATATATATATATATATATATATATATATATATATATATATATATATATATATATATATATATATATATATTATTTTCATCCTTTCTAACTCTCATTGGGTGGTGCCCACCATAATTTCCTCTTATCCTATCTCACTGTGTCCTCCTCAAGTTTCCTACCCTTGTTTAATCTCAAACTCCTTTCTCCTAAAATCTCCATAACCTCATCCATCCATCTCCACTCAGGCCTTCCTCTCCCCTTTCCCCTCTCCGCCTCGGATCTAAGTACTCTGCCCACTATCTTGTACTCATTCATTCTACACCCATGTCCAAACCATCTTAGTACACCCTTCTCCACTCTATCCGCCACACACACACACATATATTATATATATATATATATATATATATATATATATATATATATATATATATATATATATATATATATATATATATATATATATATATATATATATATATATATATATATATATATATATATATATATATATATATATATATATATATATATATATATATATATATATATATATATATATATATATATATATATATATATATATATATATATATATATAGTGGTAAGTTAGGGCAGGTTCATACACACTAGGTTAAATTTTTTTCATGAAGTGAATTAATTCCTTTGCTGTTCAATAAAATAGGGAAGGGAACCAGTAGTAAAATCTGATTAAGCAGAGAACTGGTACTATTAAAAATTTTCTCCATCTGACGTATATATTATATATATATATATATATATATATATATATATATATATATATATATATATATATATATATATATATATATATATATATATATATATATATATATATATATATATATTAATAAGACAGAACCTAGCTCCAACTCAGACCTCAGCTATGTCTCTAGCAAGATTATTCTCAAAATCTGACCTCTAACCAGTTTTAGCTTTCTTAAAATTGTTAACATTTTTTCCTTTAAAAAAAAAAAAAAAAAAAAAAATGAATTTTATAACAGTGAAATTTATTTATTAATTTTAAAACTATTTAGCTTTAAAAAAAAATAATACTATATATTAAACTAAATATATACATGCCTCTTCATTTGATTTCTCCATACAGGCCTCTTCATTCAATTTTTCCATAAATGCCTCTTCTTCATACGATTTTTCCGTCGTGTCTATTTCAATTTTTTCTTCCTTTATTTCCAGATTCTTTAAAGGATACATAAACTGCTGTTCAAAATCATCATAAATTATAGAAATATCATTCAAGGCTTCATCATATTCAATAGTTGGTGTTATATAGTTTATATCAATAAATCCATCTTCTATCTCAAGAAAGTCATCCTCCTTTTTAATAATACAATTTTCTTCTTTTATTGAAGGTATTTCATTTGGTAAAATCATATTGACTCAAAATAAATGCATGCAAACTAAAATATTAAAGTTTCCTGCAAAAAATAAACTATTTTATACAGAAAAATTCTTTTTACAATAACATTTCTTGAGGTTTAGATCATTTATTTTTTTTATTAAATTTTTTTTTGATACTGTTAATAAGACTGATGAGATCATACTTTCTGTTTGAGCTCACCAATTTCTCAATAAGTGTATATATATATATATATATATATATATATATATATATATATATATATATATATATATATATATATATATATATATATATATATATATATATATATATATATATATATATATATATATATATATATATATATATATATATTTTACAAACAATTAGTGAAAGAAAAAGCTTATACAAAAGGTAAAATAAATAAATTATTAGAGAAAAAAATGTTAGTTCTACATTACAAAAATATATCCAATATTCTGCAGGCTTAAAATTTTTTAAATGTATAAGACTGGCTGTAGATATATAACAATTTGTCTAAAAATAATAATGTAAAAATTTCACATTATTTTATTAAGCATAAAAAAAATTCCTATCAAAATATTTTATTCTAAATTTTAAAAAGTTTATAGAATTTCATATGTATACTTTAAATTTATTTGTTTAAATTGCATATAAAATGTTTAAAAATAAATTACACTATATTACAATCCCTCTGTAATAAAAGTTTTGATTCTTCATGCGCATGCATAATTACAGCGAAATGCAGTGGCAGCTGCAACTACAGTGTCTGAAGCCTCCCAATAAAAGTAATGGGGCAGCTTTGCTTCAAATTTATCTAACAATAGCCACTATTTATGTCCTATTTTTAATAAAAGTTTTCTACCATTAGAATATCATCTATGTGCATGAATTTTTTCTACCTCTTTTATATTCAAACAAATAAGCAAATTTTAACGAAGGCATGCATTTTATCTTTATTAAATGCATACTGCCTAATTTTTTAAAAATCAGATTAGCCAACTGTTCATATTTATCATGTATATTAATGGTTATTTAATGCACATAAAAAAATTAAAAATAGAAAATTGAAGTTGAGGAAATATGGGATTAAATTCTGAGCATTGTTTAAATAAAAGGTAGACTATGTTAGATTTATTTTTAACTATTTTAGGTAAGGCCTCCCAAGTAAGATTCACAAATCTGTTACACTGAAAAATATATAACTGAAGAAAATAATACTACAGGTGTAATATTAGAGTCATAAATCATTGGGAAGGCTGATGAAAGGAAGGTTTGTGAGTTCTGTATTAAGATAAGTACTGTTTCTATTTATTTAAATAATTTGCATATGTAAATAATCAATCAAAATGTGTTGTTTCCAAGCTTACTTGAACTAGTTTATATTGCTCAAATTATTTCTTAATGTACTAAGTTTAAAGGATCAAATAATCTTAACTCTGGACAGAAAAGAGATAAGAGTTTTTCTATAAGAAATTTTAACCTACTGTATGATCTAGGTAGTGATTGGCCCAAGTCTGTGAATAGGGAAAAAATATTTAGGTATTGTTAAAATTATTTTAGTTTATAAAAAGTATTTGGAGAACAAAGATATAATAAAGTGCAAGCATAATAAAGTAATTTTGCTTTAAAAACAAAGGAATAACTAGTCCTGTAACAGCTATATTTTACCATTAATTGGATACTATACACAGATTTAGGAAAATATTGATATAGGGCCTCCTATAAAGGAACAGGTCAACAAGAATGATTTTAATTCTTAAATAAAAGCAATAATTTGGAAAATTAATTAATTGATACTGGTTTATTATTTTTCATGGAAAACAAATAAAAGTAAAAGAAATTGGAATAAAATTTTGAAGTCTTTTTGTATTCGTGTAATAAATATTATTTTTCAGTAGAATAGAAAAATTGAAAACTTTAGTTTTTAATTTAGAGTATGTAATAAACTGGAAAAATATAATAGTCTAAAAGTGAAGTAATATTAATAATCTATTAAGTTGGTTAATTAATGGTAGGGCAGAGCCACTATTCTTTTCTAAGTAGTCAACTTGTTTAGCTGTGGAGTGAATTGAGTAATAAATTACATTAAAAGATAAAATACAAATTGATTCTAAATAGAAAGATAAAGTATTTTACCAACGCAGAACAAGAAAAGAATAAATATCAAATGCTGATTAGAAGAGGTCATTTGTTATTACATTAATTTATAATGTGAATTATTCAATCATTACTAATATATGTTCAAGGAAATGAGGATTTTATTTGGAAAAAAAAAAAAAAGAGAATTTTTTTTTTTTTTTTTTTTTTTTTTTTTTATTTTTTTTTAAATCATCGCTCACATGCAGAGCCCTATTAAAGGAAGGGAAGGGGTTAAAAAATATAACAAAGGTTTGCAAAATTTTATTAACCACTGGGATAATATTAAGCTGAAGATCTTTTCTTTCATATATAGTTCAATGTAAGCTTGAAATTTTAATATATATATATATATATATATATATAATATATATAATATATATATATATATATATATATATATATATATATATATATATATATATATATATATATATATATATATATATATATATATTTTGTTAAACAGATTTCTGGTCTTTTAATTTTATATATCAATATTGATAGTTAAAATTAATCAATAATCAGTAGAAAATAATAGTTATTACTTTTCAGTTATTTGTGAGATTTTGTATTATTAATAAGAGTATTTCTGTAAATATGAATTAAAGATTTAGATACAGTCTGTTTGACATACTGCCCAGTCTTCTTGCTTTTTTGCAATATTTTTAATTAATAATTCGTAATTAGTGAAAAATGTTCTAAAATCTATAATTTTGACTGCGAAATTATGAAAACATTTTCTTTTCTCTAAAGTAAGAAACCTTCATATATATTAAAGGTTAGTTTCTATCCTAAAAACTACTGCATTGCAAATATGCATTTGAATTATGAAGATATATTATATGTAATATACTTTAGCAACATAGGTATTGACATTAATGTTAAAAATTACTGTTATTAATTGGTTTAATTTTTACTGTGGTTAGTAATTTGGAATGTTTTACAATTTTGAAGATCAGCATAAAATGATGATATTTATGAAGTTGATGGGGTATTGTTTGGAATGAAAAATTTATAATGAGGGAAGATATATTGAGGTACATTAGGTTACCTCTGTCTAGAAACCATGTTCAAACAATTTTGACTGTATTAGTATTTTTAGTATCAAAAGAATGCTATAAAAGTTTTTAATAAAAAACAAATATATCTTGGGTGTAGAGTGTAGATATTTGTTACTTAAGTAAATAATATGGTAAATGTGTCTTTCCCAGTCATTTTTTTCCTTCGTATATCAATTACTACGAAGACAAATTTATATGAAATAGGTAATAATTTGATATAGCACGAAACCTCTCCTATTTTTAAACTATATTGAAAATATGAAGTCAAAATATGTTTACATGCATTAATACACATACTTTTCTTTGGCGGATTTGAGTAATATTTTAAATGCATAATAAAAAGAAACCCCCCAAAAAATTCATA
>SEYY01006176.1:0-20000 GCA_009176605.1 Armadillidium nasatum | reverse complement strand
CAGATAAGGGAAGAGACTGTGTAGAAAGACGAGTCGCACAAGCCCTTCTCAATGGAGGAGGTATGCGACGAGAGAGTTCAGAAGAGCAGTGTCCATTGTAATATCGACAGTATAGAGAGAGTGACGCAACAATTCGACGGGCAGAAAGAGATTGGAGAGAATTAGTGAAAGCAGGAGAGTTGATAAGACGAAAAGCCCTAGACTTCAACTTTTCCAGGAGAGCTGTATGAGTGGAACCACCCCAGATGTGTGACTCATACTCCATACAAGGGCGAACAATACCCCTATACAGAGAAAGCAACTTGGGTGGCGTAAAAAAACCAGGAAGGCGCCTTAGAACACCCAACCTCTTAGAGGCTTGTTTAAAAAGAGAAATATTGTGATCTTTCCAAGAAAAATCAAGAAAAAAGGAAACACCAAGATATTAAGGAGAGATGAAGGTTTTAGTTGTGTGTTTTTGAAGAAGATATCATAGTGGTGCGGAAGATTGTTTCGAGTGGAGAGATGTAGGAATTGAATTTTTGAGGCAATTAAAAAGACCATGTTTTCTCTGCCCCAATTTGAAATGAGCAACAGATTAAAAGTTAGTTTTTCTACGGCTTTCCTCCTTGCTTCTATTGACTGTTTTTAGAGGGGCGCCTTCAAATTGAAAAGAGTAATGAAGGGTGGAAACATCAGCATGGGAGTGAATAGAAGATTAATTAAGTAATAGATAGAATTTTATTAATGAAAAGCAGAGAAAGTGTTGGAGATAGAACAGATCCTTGCGGAACACCACTATTAATAGATTCATAGGAAGAACAGTGGCCGTTCAGAAGGAAATCAGAGAGAAGGCCACAGAGAGAAGGATAGATTCCGAAAGACGAAAGTTTGGAAATCAAACCATTGTGCCAGACTTTATAGAAAGCTTTCGATATGTCCAGCGCCACAGCAAAAGATTCACCGAAACGCCGAAGGTCGGAGGACCAAGAGTTAGAGAGAAGGGAAAGATGATCACCAGTAGAGCGTTTCTTGCGAAAGCCATACTGGCGATCAGAGATAAGATTAGAAGAATTGAGATACTTCCAAATCTTCCTGTTAAGGATAGATTTGTAAACTTTAGAAAGAACCGAGGTTAAAGAGATTGGACGGTAGTTAGAGGATTGAGATGGGTCCCCTTTCTTCGGCACAGGTTGAATGAGCGCAGGTTTCCAGCAAGAAGGGAAGGTTGAAGCAGAAAGACATAGACAAAACTGTTTACAAAAGCAGGGTGGAATCTCGGAAGCACAAGTTTTGAGAATCACAGTAGGGATACCATCAGGACCGTACACCTTCTTAGTGTTAAGCTCAGACAGAGCAGAAATGACGTCTTTAGAAGAAATTACAATTATAGGGATAATTGAGTTGGAGGGGGTTGAAGGAGTGGGAACAGCTCCGGAATCGTCTAAGGCAAAAGTTTGTACAAATAGTTCAGCTTTAGAGGAAGGCAAAGCGACAGCTGAACCGTCAGAAGATACTAGAGGAAGGAAAGAGGAAGAAGCAAATCAAGAATTGCAAAATGCTAGAAAGAGAGAGAGGAAGAGGAGCCAGAAAGATTATTGCATTTACGACGGAGAAAAGAATTTTTGGTATCTCGAAGAATAGATTTTGCTCGATTCCGGGATGAAATATAAGTTCCGTGCGTTTCTGGAATCTGAAGACGACGGCAGCATCCCTGCGTCGGATAGCACGAGTACAAGCGGGGTTAAACCAAGGTTTGTTAGTTTTAGTAGAAGGGAAATAATATGGAATATATGCCTCCATGCCAGATAAAATTACCTCAGTTATGCGCTCAGCACACTCCGAGAGACCCTTCCCACGGAAACAGTAATCATTAAATAGAAACTCAGAAAAGTACGACCGCAGAAACGAAATGACAGAAACGTCTCTTCGACGAAGGCGGGAGCCGTTCTTGCGGAAGACTTGAAGAGACAGGACAAGATATAGAGAAAAGAAGATGATCGGCTGAACCCAGAGGAGGAAAGAGTTTAACAGTGTTTAACAGGATAAGAAGTTATGAAAAGATCTAGAATGTTGGGTTCATCACCGAGACGGTCAGAGATAAGGATAGGGAGATGCACCAACTCTTCAAGGTTGTTCTGGATAGAAAATTGGTAGGTGAGTTCACCAGCTGGTCATGAGAACTAGATGAAAGCCATGGAGGGTGGTGAACATTGAAATCATCTAAAATTATAATTTCGGAGAAAGGATAAAAAGAAAGAATGTGTTATATTTTGGAGTTAAGATACTCGAATAATTTGGATATTCTGTAGAGTTAGGAGAAAAGTAGACAACAGATGAATTTAGTTCTCGAGCTGCAAGAAAGTTTAAGCCATCAAGTAGAGAATTCAGAAGACTCCAAATTAGAGACACGAGAACAGACAGCATCAGTCCGCACATATGCAACATCCGACTTTGGCTGAAAATTGAGGATAGAGACAGTCGGAGGAAACAGAGTAGGGCTTGCTGTCAGAGCCGTCAGACACCTGAGTTTCAGTTAAGAACAAGAGATGAGGCCTAAAAGAAGAGAAATGGTGTTCGACAAATTGGAGATTAGGCAAAAGACCGGGAATGCTGTAGAAGTTAATGAAAGAGGAAGACAGTGCACCAGGTCAAGTCGGCATAGAGATCTTGGTGGCACCAACTCCCAAATTGTGATGGGGGAAGCGGTGGATTAGGGGCTATATTTGGAATCCTCCCCTCTTGGATTCTCCGAGGCAGATTTATATTTTGCCATTTTTGATTTCTTTAATTGGTAATGTAAGTGTAAACGCTCGTAATATATATATATATATATATATATATATATATATATATATATATATATATATATATATATATATATATATATATATATATATATATATATATATATATATATATATATATATATATATATATATATATATATATATATATATATATATATATATATATATATATATATATATATATATATATATATATATATATATATATATATATATATATATATATATATATATATATATATTATATATATATATATATATATATATATATATATATATATATATATATATATATATATATATATATATATATATATATATATATATATATATATATATATATATATATATATATATATATATATATATATATATATATATATATATATATATATATATATATATATATATATATAATTTTATTTCTCTTATGGAAAAGTCAGAGGCCTACATGGAGTCCACCAGAGTTGAGGAATTCGTGAACAGATACACGTGGTTTAAAAGTATTCAATTCATAGGAAGTGGGAAAATGAAAGAAATGTGTTCCAGACTTTATAGACTTTAACTGTAATGTACAAGTTAGAATGATCATGTTAGCAAAGTCTAGGGTCAAAGAGTTGAACAAAGTTAATAATCAATGAAGGAAATATGAAATAGAGAGATTTGTAAAAGAGTGCCTGTTACAGTGGCAATAGTTTAAGGTATTGATGGGCCGGCTGTCCGGTTACGATCCGGTTATCCGACCTATCCGGCAGAATATCAGTACTATGCGGCCGGATATCCGGTAAATATAAAATTCTTAATTCTAAAAACAAAATTTTAAAATAATTATTAAAATGTCCAATACCTTTTCATTCTGAATCTTCGGTTATTCCAGCTAAATAAATGTAGATATGAATTCAACAATTTATTACCTTATTTAAGTTGCAAACATGGAAGTAAATTTCTTTCAGAAAAGAACATAAATAAATGAAATATATATATATATATATATATATATATATATATATATATATATATATATATATATATATATATATATATATATATATATATATATATATATATATATAAATTAGGGTTCCCGTTACTTATATATGGAGAAAAAAAATTCGATATGTTGGGGATTGCCGGGCAGAACTTTGTTCCAATGTATCTGAAAGTATTATCTACCAAAGATAAGCTCAGTCAAAGAATAATAACCCGTGGCGCTTGCCACCAAAAGTTTGTCAAAAACAAAACAAAATTTTACTTTTACTTGTTAAGGAAAAATTGTCAAATACATTTCCCGCCAATTCTTCCTAATGATTAAGTGACTGTAGGGGAATAAATCCTCCATACTTCTTATCCCCCACATTTCTCTCGTTGAGTTGCCAAGAAGTTTTATTGAGAATAATTTGTTACTTTCGACCTTATTTATATACTCCCGAAGTGTCATTCCATTCGGTTTTAGCCTTAATCATATCTTTTACCATAGCTTTGATAGCTTTGTATTAGTTCAGTGTGTGTTGAACTGTGTTCACGTGTGGTAGCTATACAATAGTAAAAATATTTATTTAGAAGTATCTTTTTCAATATTTTTGTGTTGGTTCACTGTTTGCTTGTGGTAGCTATGAAACAAATTTGTCATTACAGACTCTTTTAATTTGCTTAACCCTTAAACACTGAACTGGAGTATATATTACCCTATACCTCTATTACACTCTGTCTCTATACGATTTTTGAGCTACACTTTTGTGGTTCTCAGTACCTTCAAATGAATGTCTGGCCTAATAGGGAAAGGTATTTCAGTTTTGCTAACCCAATAAGTTTTTAAGTTTTTTTTGTGCAAAGTCATTTTTACCCCAGTTCAGTGATAGAGTAGGTAGCATTTTCTACAAATTTCCCAGTTCAGTGATAGTGGATGGTGATATTTTGGATCCTTCTGAAAATGTTACATGTAGTTTTAGGTTGTTGTGAAAGTTTTTTATTGTATGTATATATATATATATATATATATATATATATATATATATATATATATATATATATATATATATATATATATATATATATATATATATATATATATTTAAAAATAAAAAAAAATAAAAAAAATATAATAATAATAATAATAATATATAATAATATAATAATAATAATAATAATAATAATAATAATAATAATAATAATAATAATAATAATAATAATAATAAAAAGAGAAAAAATGGCTAGAAAAAAACTTTCATAGTCTGCACTCGAAAAAGAACTCGATGTCACCTGTGCACAGACAGAAGCAGAGATAGAGACATTATTTGCTTCTGGTAATTCAGGAAGTGAAGATGAGGATATGTTAGAGTTTGAAGGGTTTTATGACCCCGATGATGAAAAAGAATATTTTCCTGATCCTGAAGATTCTAGTGATGAGGAATATAACACCCCCTAAAAAGAACTCGTGGTAAAAAAAAGATGTGTGAGAAATGAAAGCATTGACACAATAATGGACCCTTTAACTGACATTCCTTTTAGTGATGAAGATGAGAATATCATACATACTGAGCCACCTAAAAAGAGGGCTTATGGAAAGCCAACTAAATTTCGGACATCAACATCTCGAAAGCATACATCTCGTGCTACTGCTGATTCTTTTGATACTTCTTCGGACCTTCCTGCTGGTTCTGCTGCTACTACTTCTTCGGACACTCCTGCTGGTTCTACTGCTACTAGTTCTTCGGACACTACTACTGGTTCTGCAGTTGATAGTTGATGCAGTTGATAGAGGAGGTCGATTTCGGTCCGTACCTACTCAGCGTACTGTTGTTTACTTCAAGGAGAATAGCATAACAGCAAAAAATGGCTTCAAGTGGAATTGTCGACCATGTAACCCACCAGCATCTTGAACACCATCACATAATATTATACCACCTTTCACCCGAAGGCCAACACTGCAAGCAGAAGCTGCAGACACGCCGGAAAAGGGCTTCAGCTTGAGTTTTTGATTATCGAGTAATAAACGAGATCGTAAAGTGGACAAATAAAAAAATTGAAGTAATGGCCAAACGTTATAAACACCAAACACTGTCTCTGAGCACTACCGAACCAGCTGAGGTCAGAGCATTATTGGAGATATTGCTTTTTCAGTGCTTCTCTGAGGGATAACCATTTGTCCACCTGCGAAATGTTTAATCCAAAAACTGGGAATCAAGTGTACCGTTCAGCAATGTCTGAAAATCACTGCTTGCGGTTTGATGACACTACCACAAGAGATGATAGGAAGAAAACAGACCCATTTGCAATTTGGGATATTTTCATGGGCAACTGTGAAAAAAATGTACACACCCAGCGAAAATCTCACAATTGACGAACAACTTCCGGCATTCAAAGGGAAATGTCCCTTTCGAATGTATATCCCCAATAAACCAGCAAAATATGGAATAAAGCTGATATTTTGTAACGACAACAACAACAAATATATGGTAAGGGCTCTGCCATATTTGGAAAAGAAGGGGAGAAAATCTGAAGATCCCAAAATTGGACTTGGACATTATTTAACAAAATATCTAACAAAGCCTTACCATCATTCAAACAGAAATGTGACAACTGACAATTGGTTCACGGCCATGGATCTAGTACAGAATCTCTTATCCAACTGTGGAATGACCCTTGTAGGAACACTAAGAACAAATAAAAAAATGTACCTGCTGTAATGAAAGACAAAACAATGTGCACCAACTATTTCCATCCATTATGACTCACTTGTCATAAACCATTAACCTGCCAGGTAAGCCAACATGTATGATAATAACATGACTAAATAAATAAATATCTAATAAAAATAAAGAAATAACTAAATAAATAAATAAATGAATGAATAAATAAGTAAATAAATAAATAAATAAAATTATCACCTATTATCATACCATGGAAAAAATTATTTGTTTTGCTGAAAAAAAATTTCAATTTTTTTGAGTCTCAAAAATCTTATCCTTTTTCTCTCCCAACCTTTACAGGTAAAATTCAGTCTTTGAGGATAAAAGGAAAATGAATGGAGGTTCCAACATACTATCTATATATATATATATATATATATATATATATATATATATATATATATATATATATATATATATATATATATATATATATATATATATATATATATATAATATATATATATATATATATATATTATATATATATATATATATATATATATATATATATATATATATATATATATATATATATATATATATATATATATATATATATATATATATATATATATATATATATATATATTAATAATATAAAATAAACAATTGCAAAAAAAAAAAAAAATAAAAAAATTGAGTGACAAAATTTTGACCATATTTCATCCCCCTTATGGACAGGTAATTTTCGTTCCTCGAGGTCAAAATGCAACTGAATGGACGGTCCTACATCTTTATTTAAGTACTAGAAACATTATTTTTGAAAATTAAAAATTTTCATTAAAAAAAATAAAAAATCTATAATTTTTTTTGAGTTTTTACCTGTTTTTTTAAATTAAAATTTTTATATAAAAACTTTCATTAAATTTCTTAATTTTGTATCTGTAATTAAGAAAATAGGTTATAAAACAAGATTTTTTAGTAATATTTAATAAAATTTTAAATTAAATATTTTATATTATTTTTTAAAATTCCGCTAACACTTACCCTAGTTCAGTGTTACAGTACAAGAAAAGAGGTTCAGTGTTTAAGGGTTAAAAATGGCGCCGAATTTACGTAAGGAGACATTTCTTATTGGGCATTTTAAACATCAAATGACAGGTAGTAAATTGCCATCGCAATGAGATTGTTTACGTGTTTTATTTTATAACATGCTCGCCTTAAAAGTAACTCTTGATGATAGTGCAGCACTTGTCGTGGAAGAATGTCTAGTTTTTTTGAAAGAAATCAAAAATCCCTGTACAAGAACCACATAAAAGTAGAAGTAAACTTAATTTAGAATTTATATGATTCCTGGAAGATATTGGTCAAAGGCAAGAATTAAAGTAGCAAAATAATCAAAAATAAACGACTGGAATTTCGCAACACTCTGGATGGCCTATTGGACGTAGAACCTCAAGATGCCTTGCAAATTATGAGTATCGAAGAAGACAAGCAATTTTTTAATCAAACAACGTGAAGAGGGACGGCCTGGTTCAGTGATTGGTGTAGATAGGAAAAGAATTTCTATTGAAAAAAGGAGGTTAGAACGAATAGAAAAAGAAAGGTTAAAAATATTGAAGAAACATCTGTTTCGGCAGGTGTTTCTGAATATAAGAATGATTCTTATGGAGTTTATTCATTTGCTATATTATGGAATTCCTTAAGTTATTTAAAATAATTTTATTTCTATTGTTTAGGGGAGGACGTTGCTTCTGACTCCGACAACTTTTCATCAGAATCTGAGCACAGGAAGAACGTCAAGATATTTTAAGTTCTGCAAAACCAAAGAAAAGAGCTAGGATTGATTTAATGACTCAATGATTAGCTTCAGCTTTAGATAAAAGTAAAATTAGTGAGCGAGACGCTGTTCATTTAATAATGGCGTTTATGGAAACCTTTCCTATAGATCCAACATCTTACGTAATTAATAAAACTTCAATTCGAAACCAACGTAATCTATTCCGCAAGAAGTATTCTGAAAGAATAAAAGATAAATTTTGTGATATAGGTACAGAAGTTCCAACCATTCATTGGGATACTAAATTGTTACAGGACATAAGTGGCAAGCCAGTTGAAAGATTGGCCATAATTGCTTCTGTAACCGATGTAGAACAGTTACTAGTTGTTATAGATTTAACAGCTCTTACAGGTAGAGAAATGGCTTCAGTGATTTATGAAACGTTGGAGACATGGGGCTTAAGTTGAAAAAATACAGGCATTTTTTTTTGATACCACTGCTTCAAATACAGGCAGATTTAATGGTACTTGTACTCTATTAGAACAAAAACTGGAACGAAATATATTATACTTTGGTTGTCGACATCACATCTTTAAAATTATTTCAGCTCCAGTTTTTTCAAAAGTGATTTCACTATTTCTGGACCAGACATCCCCTTATTTGAAAGATATCAAAGTAGTTGGTCTAAAATTAATGCTAAAAATTTCCTTCCAGCTGTTGAGAACTTTGAAATGAAATGAAAGATTGGCAGTGATGCAGAAACAATAATAAAATGCATGAATGATGCCATTTCTAAAAAGTTTCGTCGAGAAGACAACCGAGAATTATTAGAACTCGTCATTATATTCCTAGGGGGCGTTCCTCCTGGTGGTATCACTTTTAAAAAGCCGGGTACATGTCATATGGCCAGATGGATGTCGAAAGCCATATATTTTTCGAACATAATTTCATTTAACACAAGCTGTACAAAAATTGCTTTTCAAAATTACACATTTTATTGTAAAATATTACGTCAAGTACTTGATTCATGCGCCAGAAGCAATATCTTCCCCACTAATAGATATAAAATTCTTGAGAGAATTAGAGCAATACAAACACTATCACTGAAGTAGCTATTGATAAATTTGTGAACCATTTATATTACTTAACTGAAGAATGTATAGCATTTTCAGTATTCAATAATTCAGTAACCGAGAACACAAAAGTGAAGATGGCACAAAAAATGTTAGAAGCAACAGAAGTAGATTCAGGTGACGAATATGAAAATAAAACTGTAAATAATCTTAAGAAACTTCCATTACGAAAAGAACAATATCCCAATTTCTCCAAAATTCTGATGAAGAGATATTGTTAAATTTAGTTAAAAATAATTCCCTATATTTATTACGCAGATTTAAAATAGGAAATTTTTTTCACCTGCATTCATCTTAGTGGGTTAATTGTAACGAATATCAGCAAGGAAAGCTTCTTGTTCATAATTTAAAGGTAGTAAATGATTTGGCCGAAAGAGGCATAAAACTAATTCAAGATTTCAATGACAAGGTTACAAAGGATGAGGATCAGAAACAATTTCTATTGCAAGTAAATCATAAATTTGCATTAAAGTCTTAAAGTAAAAATAATAAATAACCAGATTAATTTAATAATGCATTTCATTTTCAAGCGGTACAAGATTATCGTAGAACATATCCTCAGTCAACAAGTATTTCAGGAGCAGTTTCAATCATAAATATAAACATTGTATTAATATTACTTTCTAAGTTTTATTTTTAAATAAATGTATTAATGAAAATAAAAAGTTTAAAATCAATTGAATTTTGACCCGTTTTAATCCTAAAAATATGAACAAATCATAAATTCGACAAAACCTAAAAAATGAAAAAATTTCCAAGAAAGTAGGTGCAGAGCGCCACGGGTTATTTTAATTTTTTTGAACTAAAATTTGCCTAAAACTACTTTTAGACCAAGTGGAACAATATTCCAGCCGGCATTCCCCAAAATAACCAATTTTGAAAATAATGGGCACCCTAATATATATATATATATATATATATATATATATAATATATATATATATATAATATATATATATATATATATATATATATAATATATATATTTTATATATATAATTTTTTTTTTTTTTCTTTTTTTTTTTTTTTTTTTTTTTTTTTTCTCTATTTTAGTGTGTGTGCTTGTGATTTTTTTTGTGTGTTTTTTTTTTGTGTTAAATGTGCTGTTCATTTATTTTTCTTAGTGTTCTGTGTTTTAATTTTTTAGTGTTTTTAATTAATTATAGGTTATTTTATTGCCAGTGAAGCTTGACGAATGAAAGATAAGTATGGTTTTAATTTTACCGTAAGTAAACTTTTACTGTTTTAAACTTGCTACTTATTTTCTTCGATCTATAAATTTAATTTCTGTAGTACAAATTTTACATCATAATTTGTTTTAATGATTATAGTTTTAATATTTTAATATTTTAATTTTAACTATAATTATTTTAATTAGGTTACTGTATTATGTGCTAGCGTGTGTGCATGTGCGCTTGCGGGAGTGAGTTAGTGAGTGCGTGTGTGCGAGCGTGCGTGTCTGAGTGTGTGCGTGTGTGCGTGTGATTTTATTTTTTTTTAAATGCCTAATTTGAGTGTTCGTGGGGCTGGGCGTAGACGGGGGCTTTCTATTACCTTTGCTAACGTTCGTGGCCTTCGATCTAATCTCGCGTCTGTTGAACACTACCTCACTACCTCTCTTCCTAACCTTTTACTTCTGTCTGAGACCCAGCTGGACAGGGATTCTTTCTCTAGCAATCTTACTAATTTTTTCACAATTTCGTCTAAATGGTGGAGTCTGTGCCTATATTAACATTAACACTCCTGTGACACGTCTCGTAAATCTAGAATCTCCTAATTTCGATGTTTTATGGCTTAAAATCTGTCTTCCTACTACTACAATTATCTTGTGCTTCTGCTACTGACTCCTTAATGGAACGATTTTCCAGTCTTTTTCAATATCTTACTACTACTCACGAGACTGTCACTTCTTCTCATCCAAATGCTGAAGTCCTCTATTTAGGGGATTTCAACGTATACCACACTGAGTGGTTGGGTTCCTCTCATACTGATACAGGTGGGAGGGAGGCCAAATCATTCAGCATTCTTAACGATCTGGAGCAGTTGATTAGGGAACCCACACACATTCCAGATCGTCCTTACCAATTCTTGAATACACTTGATTTATGCTTCACCACTACTCCTTCTAGTTATAAATACACCATTTTCCCTAATATTGGTAACTCTGACCATAATCTTATAGCTCTTAGTTATAATGCTTTCTCTCCAACAGCTCCACCATGCCCTAAACATACTTTCTGGCACTTTAATGGGCTAATTGGGGCAATGCGCCGCTTCTTTGCTAACTATCATTGGATGAATCTTGCTTTGTTCGGGGGCGCTTCTGTCACTGCTGAAAAGGTAGGGGCAGTAATCCTTGAAGGGATGGGCAGATTCATTCCATCTTCAACTAAATCTTTTTCTCCTCAAAATCCATGGTTCGATGGCAATTGTTCTCTTGCCCTCCGGGAGAGAGACAATGCTTATCGTGAATGGAAAAACTCTCCTTCTCCTATCACTCTTGCTAATTTTCATTCAGCCCGGAATCGATGCAGGGATATTCTTCGACGACTAAGCGTACTTTCATTAAAAGGAAGTGCGCTGACTCCATGGCTCTCCTACTGATAAAAATTTCTGGCCTCTTGTCAAAAATATCTCAAACAACTTCTGTAAATCTGCCTTTCCTCCTCTTATTCGCTCTGATGGTTCTGTAGCTAATACTCCTTCTGAAAAGGCTAATCTCTTCGGCCTCCTTTTTTCATCTAATTCCACCCTGCTCGATTCTGGCATCCCTGATCCTACTCCTTCTCCTCTCAGGTGTCCCATGCCTCTACCTATAATTACTCATGATCGGGTGCATGGGATCCCGAAATCTATTAACGTCAGGAAGCCAGTGGCCCGGATGGCATTCCCCCTCGTGTTCTGAGGGAGTGTGCTTCCGAGTTGGCCCCTGTACTCGTTCAACTCTACTCTCTATGCCTTAATACTAATACTTTTCCTCTATGCTGGAAGCGTGCGTTGGTTCAGCCGATCCCGAAAAAAGGTAGCCGTTCTAACCCTTCTAACTATCGACCTATAGCTCTCACTTGTGTTCTATCTAAAATTTTTGAAACTCTCCTCAACTCTCATTTCCTGGATCATTTGGAGTCTCATTCTCTTCTCTCTGATCACCAGTATGGCTTTCGTCGCTCGAGGTCAACTGGTGACATACTTTCCTATCTTACTGATCTATGGTCTTCTGCCCTTAGGGACTTCGGGGAGTCTTGTGTGGTGGCGCTTGACATATCCAAGGCTTTCGACAGGGTATGGCATGCGTCACTGCTCTCTAAGCTCCCTTCCTTTGGGTTTCCCTCTTTGCTTACTTTTGTCTAGTTTTCTCTCAGATCGTTCCATTTCGGCAGTTGTAGATGGAGCGACCTCTTCCTCCTTTTCTGTCAACTGTGGTGTTCCTCAGGGTTCTGTTTTATCTCCAACCTTATTCTTACTTTTCATTAACGATCTTCTCCACTGCACTTCTAACTCTGTTCACTCTTATGCTGATGATTCAACTCTACATTCTTCTACTCATTTCAAATCTGCTCCCTCTTTTGCTTCTAGACTTGCTTCTCGTCTTCAACTTTCCGATTCTATTCTTGCCGATCTGGATGGAATTTCCCGTGGACATAGCAACCTTGTGAAATTCAACTCTTTAAAAACTCAACTTCTTTACATCTCCCTCTCAAAAACACCTCCTAACTTTCCTATCCTCTTCGATGGCTCTCCCGTCTCACCTGTAAATAACATTAACATTCTTGGTCTCACATAAACAAAAACTATCTTGGAAACCACATATCACAATGGTTGCTGAAGCTGCCTCTAAGAAGCTGGGAGTTCTGTTCAGGTTGCGAGAGTTTTTTTCTTCTGAGCAGTTACTCCAGATATATAAGGGTCTTATTCGCCCTTGTATGGAGTACTGTTCTCACATTTGGTTGGGCTCTGGCTTCTCCTTTCTTCTGGATAGGGTTGAGTCAAAAGCTATGAGATTAATAAACTGTCCCCTACTTTCAAACTCTCTTGACCCTCTGTCCCTGCGACGTGACGTTGGCGCGCTATCTCTTTTCTACAGGTACTACAATGGCAAGTGCTCGAGGGAATTGGCCTCTCGCATTCCTCCACCGTTGCGTCGTCCTCGTTGCACGAGGGGTGCCCTGCTTTCGCATCAATTTTGTGTGGACGTAGGAAATCCCAGGCTAGCCCGTTGTGGTACCTCCTTCTTTCCAGCCACCTCTATTCTGTGGAATTCTCTACCATCTTCTATTTTTCCAACTGTATTTAATCTTCCACTCTTCAAGTCTTCCGTCTGCGCCCACCTGAGGGCTGTGTGTTAGGTGTGTGTGTTTGTGTGAGTTTGTCCTTGTGTGTGTGCCCCCTCCTTGAAAAGGGCTCTGCCCGTGAGTGGTGGCGTTTTGTAAAAAAAAAAAAAAAAAAAAAAAAAATTTTAATATATATATATATATATATATTATATATATATATATATATATATATATATATATATTATATATATATATATATATATATATATATATATATATATATATATATATATATATATATATATATATATATATTATATATTATATATATATATATATATATATATATATATATATATATATATATATATATATATATATATATATATATATAATATATATATCTTTGGTGGGCAAATTTCAGAGGCCAGTTAATTTCCACCAGAGTTGCGAAATATCTTAATCATGGTCGATTAAATTGTTCGCACCTGTAAAGAACATAAATATTTTTCTTCTAAATATAAAGAATAAATTGTCTTGGAAACCACATATCACAATGGTTTCTAAGGCGGCCTCTAAGAAGCTGGAAGTATATTCAGGTTGTGAGCATATTTTCTCCTGAGCAGCCAATCCAATTATATGAGAGTCTTATTCGCCCTTGTATGGAGTACTGTTCTTACATTTAGGGGGAGGACTCCGATTCCTCTACTTTCCTGGATATGGTTGAGTCTAAGGCTAAAACAAAATAAACTTTCTATTACTTTCAAACTCTCTTGATCCTCTATCCCTGCGGCGATACGTTGGCGTATTATCTCTTTCCTATATAGTACTGCAATGGCAGATGCTCCAGAGAATAAGCCTCTAGCACCCAACCACTATTGCGGTTGACCTCTTTGAACAAGGGGTGCCCTACTTTCGCACGAATTTTGTGTCTCTTCTGGAAACACCAGACTTGCCCATTCTGGTGGTTTCTCCTTTCCAGCCACCTATGTTCTGTGAAAATCTCAACCATCATCTATTTTTCCTCATGTATTTAATCTTCTTTTCTTTAGGGCTTCCGTTTGTGCCTACCTGAGTGATGTGTATTACGTTCGGGTCTAGGTGAGTTTTCTTCCCCTTTTCTCTATTTGTTTGTGACCCGTCCATGAAAAGGGCTCTGCCCGTGGGTAGAGGTGAATTGGAAAACAAATGAATAAAATAATTTATTTGACTTTGGAAAACTGGTATTAAGTATGACCATTATGATATAAACAAGAATAATCTCTTAGCAACTGTACTTGTTGGAATATTGCATCTAGAAAAGAGACGAGTTCTGATTGGTACTTCAAATTTCTTAGCTTGCCTGTTATTGGTCAGTTAATTTTAAAATCGTGGAATTTTAAAAACATTCAACAATTAACATTAAAAAATAATTTATTTCTGAAAAAAGGTATTACTCTCTATTATTAATATATAATTGTAATGGGAAAAAATCAGTACAATGAAAAAATTATTAAAAGAAAAATTTGCTTTAAATATAATGGTTTACTTACTAATCAATTTTGGTCTATCAAGGTTTCTCGACTCCAGTATAAATTCGACCCTCGAGCAGGAGTTATTCTTGAAGATATGATCGACCTTCCGAACCAAACTAGTATTAAAGAAATAAAATGCATAAATAATTACAGTAATGAAAACCAATTAATTTTTATACGTAAGTTGAGTCTGAGAGTGCATAAATAAGCTTTAATATATTTATCTTCAGCTTTCCCTTTCTTAAAAATAATTGCATTTAAAATTAACTTTTTCTTTTCTTTTAAAACGAGCAGCTTGAAATTGGTAATGTTAAAACAGAACAATTGCAATGGCATTGTGTCCATTGTATAAAGAGAGAGTCGTATTAGTGGTGTCATACAGGTGGTCAACTTCCAAAAGCATTTGCCCTTTAATGGAACAAAAAGCAGTAATATCAAGTCTCAATGATAAGTGGTCAAAGAAGTTTGATAGCAAACAACAATTAATAAATGTTTTAAACTTAAATCAAACGTAAGGAAAAAATGGATGAACTAGAGTCGCTCTCTCAGATGATTACGGTTCTCTGTACAAGGAAGAATGAGACCCATTTAAAATCATTTTCTTATGTCTTGCTTCCTTCTGTCCTTTAGTTTTAGTTGTATTCATTCAAATAAAAAAAATTATAATTCAATTGCAATGAAATTAACTATTTGATTATTAACTAATTATTATTATTATTTACATCATTTTAAACATTTAAATTTTGGTACCTCTATAAAAAAAATTATCTAAAAAACAGGGGTTGGTGATTTAAAATTTTTTTTTTGTATTTGAATCAAATTTTAAAAATCTTGATTTTTGGAATTTATTGATTTCCTTTTAGCTACAAGTCTTTTTTTTGTAAGCTTATTCGCCTAAGCAATACTTAATAAGTAAATCTAATAAATAAATTTTAATATTTAAACTATATTATTATTTTTAATTAAAAATATTTTATGGTTCTGTGCTGTTATTTAATATTTATTATTATATTAAGAAAAATATTAATATTAAAAAAATATATTTATTTTTAGTGTCCGAACTCTCAGCACTTAAATTTTGAAGGAAAATTAAACATTAATTTCTTAATTAGAAAATAAGTAGAGACAGTAAGAACTTTGAATAGAATATTAAATGTAAGTGAATTGGTCCGATTAAATCAATTAAAAAAATCATCTTCGAAAACAAAAATATTTTGTGGTAGTTGCTGAATGCTTGCACAGTTTAACATTTCAACACTAAAGCTTTTTATTCTCTTTCGTTCCTTTTTTTTATTCACCTCTACGGTCCTACACAATTCTATGGAACAAGTTAATTTAACTACAATAAAAAAATTTTAAATAAGTTCCTATTTATAGATACTATAGATAGCTTATTTTATTTTTTATCTTTTTTCAATTAAATGAAATTTGTGATTAATAAGGGTTGTTGCCTCACGGACTTACTCGTGCAGCTTGCAATAAATAAGTATAAAAATAAATAAAATAAATAAGTAAAAATAATTAAATTGAAAAAATTTCTTTTGAAATTTTAAAATTATAAATTTTATATAACTCACAATCCTTTTACAATAAAGATCTAAACCAGAATTCAAAAGTAAAACAGTGTTGCAGGTTTCAATAATTTAGTAAAAAAATATCGTTGGAAGTTGATTAATTTTTTCCCACAGCCCAAAAAGGTATTTAAATTTATTTTATTTTAATTTACTTTTTTTTAATCTTTTTTGATATTTTGAACTTAAAAATATGAAGACAGTGACGTTATTTTTTAAAAAATTAAAAAAAATCAATAAAAAAAATCATGATTTTTAAAAAACCAATTGATTTATATAATTTGATTTTTATTATGAAAAGTAAAAAGTAATGTTTCCTCAATGATGTCTATCTTTAAACTATTTAAAAATCTCGAAAGTTTTTCTAGAAAATATCGCTTTCTGGAAAGATTTTTTTTCAAATTTAAATTTTTTATTGTCAGTTTCTAGAAAGCTTTATAAATTACTATTTATAAGAAAGTTTTTTTCTAGATAGTTAATATTTTAAAGATTTTTTTGAGTGCTTTTCATTTTTAATAAAAAATTATTGGATATTACAATTTTTAACACACACACACACATATATATATATATATATATATATATATATATATATATATATATATATATATATATATATATATATATATATATAATATATATTATATGTGTGTGTGTGTGTGTGTGTGTGTGTGTGTTAACAGAAATTTTTTTGAAAGTTTTTTTTTTTTTAGAAATATTCATTTTTATAGGAAATTTATTAAATATAAACTTCCTAATAATTAATATTTTTTTTTTATTTTTTAATAGAAATCATCCCTTTCTAGAAATTTTCTTACATGCTTTAATTTTGTAAAAAACTAAATAATTTACGCCTTTGTTTTAATTATTAACCCTTTTATTCGAAGATTAAAAAATCTCATCCAAAATCCAAATTGAACTTATTTCTTGTAGTTTCATTTATTTTAAGATTTCCTCTTGCATTTGTCAAAATGTCACAGACGCATTTTCTAATACTCTTTTAACTTGTTTTATGATTTACTCTTGCATACGATGAGTATGTTACAAACGCATTTTCTTATGATCTTAAACTTGATTTATGATTTTTTCTTGCATTTAAAAAGTAATTGCAGAAGCATTTTCTAATAATATTTAATTTGTTTTATCATTTCCTCTTGCATTCTTCAAAATGTTACAAACGCAATATCTAATATCTATCTTCGACAGCTTAGTAAACTCTCAATTTCTCTTCACGGCACCGAAGAACATAAAAATTTAACAGAAAACATTCCGTGTTTTTATTCAAAGCAGATATCTGTTAAGGAAATTTTTTAGAAATTAATATTTTGCTTTTATAATGTAAATATTTTTTATAAAAATAAAATACTGAGATCTCATAAAATTATCATTATTATTATTATTATTATTATTATTATTATTATTTATTATTATTATTTATTATTATTATTATTATTATTATTATTATTATTATTATTATTATTATTATTATTATTATTATTATTATTATTATTTACAGCCAAAATATCATTATGAAAACCGTTCATAGAGAATCACCAAAGTTCTGACTATTTGGTTGGTGAAGAAATCGCCTTGAATTGCTCAATGTATACATAGATGAAAAATACAAACCAGATTTCAAGTGGATTCTTCCAAATATTAACGCAGTATGTATATATTCAACACTAAAACATTAATAATACCAATAAGGTATTACTGATTCATATTCAAGTCTAAATTTAATAACCCCAACTGGAAATTTCACCACCTATTGCACAACCAGATAATTTTTGCTTTAAAATTAAGATATAGAGTCTCAAAAAAAAGGGAGTCATTCTCAGAAAGGGGGGTTTTGGGTTTTTGCTTAGTATTATTCTACATTGCTAAACGGTACTATCCGAGATGCCATTAGCAGAAAAATACCAGGAAAATTCTTAGGACATGTTATTCGTCCTCATCATGACAATGGTCTGTACAACTCTGAACACTTGACATTAACTATTATGGTGATTACTGCATGCAGTGGGAGGTCTTGCGCAACCCCTTAATGGTCATGATTTTGTCCAAAGTGATTTTTTCCCTTACTTGTTCCCTGAAGAAGCACTTCCTTGGAAGCAATTTGACAGAAATACAGCACTACAGAATGTTATTTTATATGGTTAAGGCAGAAGCCATCTTTTATGGGGAGGGTTCAATTTTAAATTTTTTTTTCAGTTTTTGATCGATTACTCTGAAATTTGCAGTGTATGTGCATTTTTCCCAGCTGAAAACAATCTATTTCTGACGTTTTTCTGAGTCTATAACGGTTTGAAAGTTATTTGGAGACAAACTTAAAAAAAAAATGAATTAAAGTGAATAGCCACTAGTCAAAAGGACATAAAAATTTAATTGAATATGCTCAGCCTCAATTGCTACAACTTTGATGTGAGACGTTTTGGAAATCTGCTTTAGGAAAAAAGTTAGAACCTTGATTTTTTTTTTAAGGAAAAATTTACCCTTCCGGATAAAAAAAAAAATTTAAGAAAAGACTACATCAGAAATTTTTTTTTTTTTTTTTGGTAGGAATTTAGTGGAGAGACAGGGCTACAACTTTTATTTAGTACATTTAATAATGTACTAAATAAAATAAATAAATAACATTTAATAATGCTATTTGTTCTCTTCGAGATATAGCCTCTCAAACTTTGAAGATTTTGAAATTTCTTCGAAATTTGGCCTTTTTGGAGAGGCTATATCTCGAAACCAACAAATAGCATTGAATAATGTATTGAGAGAAGGTTGTAGTCCTGTCCCTTCTCTATACAACCACCAAAAATGAGAAATTCGTATCCCATAGTTTTTTTTTCCGTAGGTGTAGAAAAAATGTTTAAAACTATTTTTCGACAGTTGGTCAGAAAAAAAGCATATTGGTTTTTTTTCCTAAAATGCAGAGAAGAAAACCTTGTTATAAACTTTTGTAGCCAATAGATTTATTAAAATACTGATTATTTGAAAAAGGGGAAAATTATCAAGAAAATTTTGTAACCGTTAATGGTAGTGAAAAACGCCAGAAATGGACTATTTTTAGCTGGAAAAAAGCTGTGTACTCTGAAATTTCAGAG
Organism: Armadillidium nasatum; assembly: GCA_009176605.1. Lineage (NCBI taxonomy): Eukaryota > Metazoa > Arthropoda > Malacostraca > Isopoda > Armadillidiidae > Armadillidium > Armadillidium nasatum. The sequence continues at coordinate 209 of SEYY01006176.1, read as the reverse complement.
AAATCGGTTGGAAATTAATTTTTTTTATATAATTACACCCTCCCCTTATATCAGGAACCTACCACAACGATAGCAATGGTACATTCATGTTCAGGAGTAATGTTTCAAGAAATTGACCAAATTTATTTCTGGTATGTCCTGTCATAAAAATTTTGAGAGGAAAGTCTTGATACACATTGAATAACTTTTATATATATAAATATATATAT